>JAHPZR010007667.1:12500-34395 GCA_019787425.1 Platygyra sinensis | reverse complement strand
GGACGTGTCAAAAGAGAAAAAGAATGGTTTGCTCACTCGTCCAAATGATAAGTCGTATCGATTGCTGTATTTAGCCGCAACAGAATTGTCTGTTTCCGCCATTTTGTTGTCTTCAACCGCCGGAGAAGAGATGGAACTGGGACCCATCTAAAAACCGGGCTAACCAGTTGGTGATAGCGAGTAAGCCTGGATACTAGAGCTTGGTCTCGGAAGTGAGGCTAAGAAGACATAATGACGAATCCAATCACGTAATGATGAAACCACATCACGTAATGATCAAACCACATAAAGAAGATACCAGACCACATAACAGCGTAACAACATCACATCACGACAAGAGCACAAAGAGTAACGTAACAACCTCAATACATCATGATAAAACCACATCACATAATGAAGTTATTACACAACGTCATGATGAAAACACTTCACGTCAGGACTACATTGCAAGACATCATGAAGAAACCACAAAACGCAATGAAGCGACTGCAACACATAATGAAGAAACCACACAACATAATGTAGTATCTACAACGCATAATGAAGAAACCACATAAAATAATTATTAAAAAACCACATAAGACAGTTATGGCTTTCCATACGTGCCCGTCATCTTATGATTGGGAGGTGTAGGATGAAACAGCAAATGAATGGCAGATTATTACGGACATCAGAGATGAACTTGGAGACGGTTATATTGATATTCTTGCCGTTGATGGTGAGTTGTATCTCGTGGACACAAACCGATTATCCCGGAACCATGTACAGGCCGCAATCCGGAACAAATACGAATTGAGCGTTATTACCCCGAAGAGAATAAATGGCAGACAAAAACTGACGTGACAGCAAGACGCTCGTTTGCTTGCTTTTATCAACCTCGCATCGTTTGCTCGATGAGAATTTTCAAAGGACTTTTTGACATGAGGGAGGTAGAAGTCTTCCCTTGTCATGATAATCTTCCTGGAGCTGCTACAGCCCAGCCCTCGTTAACGTCCAGACAACGTGAGGAGAAATGCTTAATCGTGTGACTTAATTAATTAAATAAATGAATAAATAAATAAATAAATAAATAAATAAATAAATTAATTAAATTAATTAATTAATGCAAAATGCCCTAAAAATCAAATATAGCCCGTTGAGACTTGAAAATTAAATTCGCCCTACTTTTGCACATAAGTACGCCTCAGTAAAGGTAAAAACGCCATGTGTTTTCTTTCCTCAAATTTCTCGGTATTTTCGAGAAAAAACGACATGTTCGATTTCACGATATGGCATTAATTTAGCGAGTCCAAACCGGGCTGAAAATCGACCATTTTCATTGTATTCGCGTGCCGCATTTATTGAGTGTAAAAAAGTTGTGAATGCAACCAACTTTTTGCATAACTTTTCCTTGTCCAAAAAGGTACAAGTTCAGAATTGTATTTATCTTATTATTTGGTGGTAAATGAAAGTAGAGTGTTCTCGGAAGTTGAATTCGACGGTCGCATTCTCGTGCCTAGAGGCCGCGCTCCTTTTGGTCAGCACCAAAAATCGCGACCTCTGGCCAGGTCCAACGTTATTCCGTTTTTGAATGGCTTTGTGTAAACTTAATAGATTGAGACCAGAGCCAATCAGATTTGTCAGGCTTGACTCTGAACATGCGCAGAGTGACAGGAAGTCCGTGAATCGCGGACTTCTGGTGTTGGACTTGGCCAGAGGTCGCGATTCTTGGTGCTGACCAAAAGGAGCGCGGCCTCTGGGGAAGAGAATGCGACGGTCGGTGAAAAGAATTTACATTTTGACCATGCGCCATATTTTGGAATGTGATGTACGAAAATAACAAGTTTTGCTAGATTCCGACAAGACACGTAGCGAAATAAACAAATTCTCAACCTAGCGAATTCTTCGATGAAAGACATTGTAATAAATTTACGAAGGCAGAACTTATTCTGAAGAAGTAAAACAACGACAGAGAATGCCATTGAGCTGTGGCTGTTTATGATGAGAAGCTTTAGTTTTGTAAATGTGCTCAAACAACACTTACATGCAGTGTAGTAACGCTCGCTTGTTTAACAGCGACGGCACCGGTCATCTCAGCGAAGTGAACCTCAACAATTTCGTATCATCCCTCACCCGACGAGTAACCAGTTGAAAGCTTGCTCCTGTGCTCGGAGTTGAACAAGTGAGGAACAGTATAGTCTTTTCAACTTTGACGCTAGTTCGGGCAATCAGTTCGGGCACCCAAACGGGTTAAAAGCTGTAAATAACTGTAGTTTCTTTCAAATACAACTTTTCATTATCCGCAAGCTTTGAGCTCTTTCTGTCCTTACCTGCATTTACGTCCCGATTAAAAAGATTAAATTTCAAAGAGGCGAATTTTGAAAGCATCGTTCTTCTCTCGAAAGCAATTCGAAATAAGTGGAAGCTAAGCTGAAGTCCAGTTTGTGATTGACAGCTGTGGTCTAGTTAGCCAATTAAATTATTCGAACAAATTCAAACAAGGATTGTGATTGGCTTATTTTAGCGTGCCTTATCAGAGATTAGTAAACGCTGACGCCACTTTTACACCTTTGAAAAATAGGGTATGGTTTTAAAATTCAGCAAATGCGTAAAACAAACAAAGAAGCCTCGACTGTACTCTGTTCTGTTGTAAAGCACTTAGGAAGCGGTAGAGCACTCAAGAAGTGGGGAAAAACACTCGATTGTGTCTCGTGTTTTCCCCTACACTTCTTTCGTGCTCTACCGCGTCCTGCGTGGTTTATAACAGAACAGAGCACAGGCCCGTAGCTGATGTTTATGGAAGGGTGTTCGTATTGACAGGAATATTTATTAACGGGGGTTATTAAATACGAGCGCCGGAGGCGTGAGCCTCTAGGGGGGTCTTGGGGCATTCCCCCCCCCCCTCCCAGAAATTTTGAAGTCTAGAGCCCCGGAAATGCTATTTTCAGCATTGTGCACGTCAATATCTGAAACTCGATGGAGTGTAAAATAATAGGTATTTTTAGTCATAACAGCAATATTTCCCACGTTTTGTTAGCTTGATGCATTCATACATACATACCGGCTTAGTACACGACTAAACGTTTTACAAAAGCTTGACGTGTGCTGCAAAGGAATCTCAGGGTAAAAGCTCAAGCTCCCACCCCTGGCTCCGCCGTCAATGTACTAAAAGCAACGTCAAAGCGTCAATATGCACTAAATACACGTATCACCTGGGTCCCCCGAAATTGTATTCCCCGCCTTTCGTCTTTCGAGACTCCATTTATTAAATCCCGAACGCCTGCTAAGGAAATATTTTCAACGATGGGATTATTTTGACTACATATAATACTAGGTCACTAAGATATATTGAGGCCACTTACTAATTTACGACAGGACTATTCGTAAAGCAAACTTGACAACTGCATAATCCTCAGGTGGAGGCCTTGAAATAGATTGTCGACAATTTCGTCCAGATCGACAGGCATATCATACTTGATACTTAATACTTTGCCGATACTTTTAGCGTTTTCTTGCAGGGTAATTTAAAAGCTGCAAACTCAAAGTTTGTTTTCCATTCCTCTACTATTTGCTAAAAGCTGAAAATCAACAGTTTTGTTTTCAGACCCTCCATTACTGACCTCCAAAGGGGGTTCGTTCGAACCCCTCGAACCCCCCTCCCCCCCCCCCCCCCCCTCCTATGAGCCTGGAGCAGAGTCGAGGCTTGTTTATTTGTTAATTCTTGAAACTGCGGGAAAAGTTATGCAATAAGTTGGTTGTATCACTCTTGTATTACAATTTTTCTTCGCTCGAAATTTGCGACATGCGAATCGAATGAAAATGATCGATTTTCAACCCAGTTGGGATTCGCTAAACGAACTCTGGAGGTTAAATCGAAAATGTTACTTATCTTGGAAAGGCAAAACTATTTCGAGGAAAAAAACACAGGCTGTTTGTATTCTTGCTAGGGGCTAGCTATTTATATGCAAAAAAGGGGAGCCAAAATGAGTTTTCAAGCTTTGCCGAAGAAATTTGTTTGATTCTCGAGGGGATTTGCTCTCAAAACATTTATGTAAATTTTACTCCCAAATAACTTCTGTCACCAGACGCACACATCTGTCAATTGGTTCGTCATTTTGTGCTATATATTTTTGGATTTCAGTTTTTGCGTTTTAAACATAGTTACGGTTAGAACTTAGTTTTGAGGTAACTGAACTTTGAAAGAGATGTCTGCTCTGAGACAGAAAATAGTTCGCACTGACTACTTTGAGGATCGCAACACTCTTTTGCAAAGGTGAAAATTTTTGCAGAACATTTTTTTTATCTTGGTGATAAAGTTAGGATTTATTTTTGAAATAACGTCAACACTGTAAACTGTACATTGCATCCGGTATTACAGCGCTGATTACTTCACCGTGAACACCTAAAATATGTCTGGAATGTTTATTGTGTTGTAACCAATCGCATGCGAGATCTTCACACCACAGAAACCACAAGCAACGAACGGTTTCCTATCGGCCACGGAACAAATTATTTTCGTTTTGTTTTAACATTCAGTCTTTTCACAACTAAATTACTTTTCCTACCCATTTGTTTACAGTATGTGCTATAATAGCGAAGAATACAGGTTTGAGTGATTTTGAAGTAAATTAAGCCGATGTGCCGGGCGGACGCACGCGACGGTTTGGTGCGCGAATTTTCAAATTTTTTGTAACGATCGAAATCGGAATAATTAGTTACGCCTGATCGCAAATTTGTTCGGCGATTTTTCCAGTTTTCGATCTTACGATCAAGGAACTTCTGCCGGCACAGTAGTTCGAGGGTTCAATTGTTAGCCCACACAAATCAACCCTTGTTCTACAAAAAATATTAGCAAGGATTATGCTAATCACGATTGTTGATTTTTTATTATCTTCATGTGATGTCGTTACATGGAAAGCTAGTCGCCGTTGCGTCGCGTTGGCTTGTAAATTTTTTCTTTCCAAACTTGAACGATGACCTGGATGCGGTCCTCAGCACTGATCTTGGGGAACAGTGGTGTTTTAAATTCCTAATAATGCAGTTTGTATCCTTAAACAAAATAAAAACAATTTGTTCCGTGGTCGATAGTAAACGGTTCGTTGCCTGTGGTTTCTGTGGTGTGAACATCTCGCATGTGATTGGTTACAACACAATAAACATTCCAGACATATTTTAGGTGTTCACGGTAATATAATCAGCGCTGTAAATTGTTAAATATAAATTTGTTTTTCTTGTCTTGGGTTTTATCGGCAGACACTTAAGTAAGAACAAGTAGCAAGAAAAGTAACAAAAGCAGGAGTAAAAACTTGCACATTTTTGAAAACTATGCCACAACGCTGTCTGGCGCTTAAAATTTCAGCCTTATAGGAGACCGATCGTTATTTATCGCCTGGGATGTCGGTCGACGGATTTTTCGGCTAAGGATTTCACCCCCTTGAAAGATTATTCCATTTAAGTGATTTCCCCTCAAAACTGTTGATAAAATTGTGATCCCTCACATGTTTAGGCACACATACTCACCATTTGACATCTACGCTTAGTGTAACCTGCGATCAGGCGTCCCTTTGTTTTTTCGCGGCGGGAACGAACGTCTGATACTATTACTTGAGTATTTGTCTGTTGCTAGTCCAGAATCTGGACTTTTCTCTGATTGGTCAAGAAACAAAAGGTACTTAGAACTAAGCCATGATTGGTTGCCAGAGTGACAGTTTAACTTTCGGTCATAGAAATCCTGCCGTCTGTTGGCGTCTGATGAGACGAGCGAAGAAAGCGAGTTTTTGTCAGCTCTAAATGCTTCTCTTGAGAGTTTTGTGAACAAAACTCTCAAAGATGAACTAATAGAATGCTTTCATAGAATCGTATGCCATGGCAGATATGTTTTGGCCGTGCTACAGACGGGATTCGGCAAGAGCTCTATATATAGGTTAATTCCAAAGGTGTTGTTTCATACGTCACATCAAAAACCACCCTTACAAAGAGAAACGGTACCTTAACCAAGTGACACGCTAGACGCACAAAGATAGCATTTCCTGTTCTGCTTCTGAAACTTACTCATTTACGAACGAAACAGGAGGATGCGTTTTACAAAATAAAACCATATTTTGCTCGGTGCTGTACAGCACTTCCTGTAAATTCACGCTGTTCGTGCCTTGTGCAATTCCCGCCCACGAAGCGACTTCCGGTAATTCTGATTGATTCATTCTTGTCTGACACCATCGCCGACATTCTGTGGGATATTTTCGAAAAGGGGGCGGCAGACGAATAGTCAAGTAATTGTATCAGGCGTTCCTTCCCGCCGCGAAAAAAGAGGGACGCCTGATCGCGGGTTACGCTTAGTGCTTTTAGACCCTTATAGGGTCTTTTATATAATACTTACAGTATAACGAAGCCGCCAGAATGCAGTTTCTTTATCCGCGGTTTTTCCTAGTCGACTGGATCCCGATATTAAATGACAGTTGACATACAAGCACTCTAAACATTCCAGGTGCTTGGAAACTGCAAAGTTACTTATGGTCATGTGACATTTAGCGGTACCTACCCCGCCCCCCTTCTTTAAAGCTATCTGTAATGATTATCTCCCCCTTCTGTTGGGCCTAAGAATCAAATGATCCCCCAATATCCCCTGACTCCCCTTAACCAGGAGTTAAAAATTGCCGGGTCCATAAACAGCCTTAGACTACTATTTGCATTTTAGTCGAACGTAGATGGAAGACGAATTTGCGTTTAGTACCCGTGCCAACACAAGGTAATTTTCTGAAACCGCAACGCGTTCCGTATCAAGCAAGGCCGATTTCCAATGGACCAAAATGCCTGTTTGAATTTTAGGAAGTTTCTAGATATAGCCAACATATTTTCGAGGACTTATGTTCCGGAATTTTGGTTGAATGGCAGTTTCTAATGAAGCTTCAAATAAAACAGTTCTGAATATTGAAAGGTCATAGGACGACTAGCTCGACTAATGTATATGAGCCTGATATGTACTGACTATATTTTGTGCGACACGAGTTTAAATACCCAAAATTTACAAAACATGTATGACCTCATTAGCACTTCTGCTACCAAGCAGTTTAGCAGTTTTTCAAAATTGCACCATGTATTTCATTTCAAAAGAAAACTATCTTAATAATGCCCCATTCTAAGCCTTTCATGGGTAAACAAATCAGCTCATGGGAATTTTTCGTTAGCCAGTGGCTGTTATGACAACTTGGACCTATTTCATTGCCAGAAATTTGGGTCAAGATGGCGGTTGCGCGTGCGCACTCAGGCCATAATGGCTGTTAAATCGTATAAGAAAATGTATGGAGAAAAGGAAACTTGTTCAAATATATCGATTGTGAGCTTACGGGTCTCCGGTGCCCGACTCGAAACATGATAAGCACTGTGTAACCTTCTCATCTAGATTAAAAACGGCTAATTTAAAGTAGGTTTACTTACTTCCTGAAGTTGCCACTCTTATCCTTCGTTATACGCTCCATTTCTTCATACATTGTCTTAAAATCTTGCCGAAGTCGTGCGAAGTGCTCGTCGATTAGAGGATAAACCCTTCAATGAAGTAAATTTGCCCGACTCGATATAACTTCTGCGATGTAAGATCTTTGCTAAACAGCCATAAAAAGGATGATTTCTGTACTGCAAAATACTTCCACAGGCCATTATTTCCCTCAGTTTTCCAGCTAAAGTCCTGTAATGGAGGCCATATTTGTGAACGACCCATTTTGGTTGGACTGACAAAAGGAAAAGCTTCGCAAACCCAAACTTCACCCAGTCGCCATTTTGTTTGTAAACTAGGTTCCAGGCTTCTAAAAGTCTTCGATTAGCATACCAGGCTTGGTTTTAATAGAAGTAAAACGCGGGAAAATTATGACACACCGGCCCCCACCGGCCCACAAAGTATATAGCTTCCCAGGTATTCTCAAATGAGCTGTACAATTTCCATTTTACAAGAAATTTGGTTCCCTAAAAGGATGGAGTGATACCATCTTTCGTTAATGATACGTTTATTCAAAGCTACGGGGCTGAATGCATGTGTTAGTGAGGTAAAGTTTTACGCACATCTGCGTCCTGTTTCCTTGCTATCAGCCGCTCGCCCTGGTAGATACCTAAAAAATTTTTTGAAGATGCTTTTTTCTCGCTTTTTTCTTCGTAAAACAGATCCACAGAGCTCAAATTATTTAAAATATCGTAAGGAACACGCTTTCTCCGACTGCGATAGTTTTTGTCCGCCATTTTGAAAATGAGATGCCGCTGACAATTAATCACGGGCGTGAAATGTCCATTATTTCTGGCAATGTGAAGCATATGGGAAGCAAACGGAAATAGCCTGTTTTTCAGACCTTATATTTTACATGCCCGTGTTTTATATCGGGAAGTCTTAATATCCCTGCAAAGTTCAGCCCTTGGTTTAGTAATATCAAGAAAAAAAATACTAAGGTTGAGGCTTTTTTGTCAAGAAAAATCTTACAAGAAGATAACTAGTTAGCCTGGCCACTTCCGGTTAAAGTTTCAAACAAGAGTGTCGGTAAAAATCAGCTATTTAATTTCGATTAATACTTTTTTTATTCTAAGTTATGATTTAGAGACTAGATGTAACCGAAATGACTTGCCGTTAATTAGTCATTTTCATGTGTTTTTTTTGGGACATCAGATTCTGGTCTGGCAACGGTACGGATATAAATAACATGGAAGTAGTCTTGAAAATTATACGGATAATGGAGCGGCTGTGAAAAAGGATATATTGTTTACCTAAGAACCCATTGCCTTGCCGGTTAATAACATCTACCATTGCATCTTTTATGGTCTAAATTGCAATATTAAGTCTATCATGACAAGTGAATAACAAATCTGTGGCTCCAAGTAATGAAGAGCTAATTAAATCAGGAAATAAACCAAGCTTTGCAGTCCCATTTCGTATTAAATCCACCTATTTGGGACTTATTTTCTGAAGGAAGTCAACTTAGCAGTCATTCTAAATGCAATCACAACGTCTGTCGTGAGATTGCTTGAAAATCGCTTTGAACCTCTAAGAGATTTCAAATACATGTAATTGTACCTAAGTGTAGTCTCACTCTTAAAATAAAATCAAAAACCATGCAGTGGATAAAGTCTACAAATTGTAATATTGTAGACGGTAAATAAAGAAGACAGTTCTCCACGTTTAAGGTGTGTGTGTTTGTCCCAAAGTTGCGATATTCGTCGAAATGTTTCGCGCCAAATTTTAGAGCTTAATATGGAGCCGCCATGTTGGAGGACCTCCTTGTTCCTCCAATATGACGGACGGTAAATAGTGTGAACCTCTGGAACTTACTTTGGCTATCTAGTCGACTGATTTTCTGAACCGAGCCAAAGAATGCTTACACAAGCACTTTTTCCTAATACTTAAACTCCTAACATGGCTGAAAATTACGAGATAAGTGTATATTTTTCGACAAACGTTATCTTAGCTTTATGTCACGCACAGGCGATTACTTCGAAATTCAAAATGCGCTGTTTCCAAACGAAGGACGCTATTGAGCTGGAAAGTTGTAAACAGGTATAAATTTAGTGCCTCTTATGTCTAAATAAAATATAAACCTTTAGTGGCTCTTTAGTTTAGAGTTGAGAATTTGATGACGTCACCTTGCACCCACTCTATATGCAAAGTGTCTGGATAAATTATCTTTCTATAAATGCTTACATGGCTTTAAGTTTGAGGCATGCCCCTTTTCTATATTCTCTTGAAAGTGGAGCAACATTAAAAACCCCTAGCCCAGCGATAAATTGGTCGTGAGCGCATCGTTGCGGCGAGTAATGAAAATTCAGGTGGATTCATGCGTACGTGACGATCTCGCGATATGCCAACTTATCTGTAACTTGCTGGCTTTGATTGACTTTGAATTCATTTTTTTTCTCGTCTAGCCAGTATCAAGGAGACAAATCTATTCGTCTCCTTGATACTTCTGAAAATGATTAGGTATAGAACTTGCATGAGAACTTGGAGAACTAATGGATGTGTTACGTACAGAATATTTATTAATTCCCAGTCCCCCCGTGCAAACGGCCTACGAATAGGCTAGTTTCGAATTGTGCAGAACAAAAGAACAGAGTTGAGGTTCAGGGGAATAATTAGCATTTGTTATTGTTCATAACAAAGGAAAATGCAAATTATTCCCCTGAACCTCGACTCTGTTCTTTGTTTCTGCACAATTCGAAACTAGGCTATTGCTGAATAGACCCTTTGCATAAATGGCGCCTAAATTTGAATAACAATACCAAATACATCCTTAGCCTCACATTAATGTTTCAAGACAAAGGAAATTTCACATGAATGTGAGGCTAAGGATGTATCAAGTATTGTTATTCAAATTTAGGCGCCATTTATGCAAAGGGTCTATGTCTGACTGAATTGCCAGAAAATGTCTTACTTCAAAACTTTCCCTTTCACTATCCCTTTATTGCTTTCTTAGTCTGCACAGTTCCAGGGTGGTAAGCAGACTAAATCAGTGTACTGTATACCAAAGATTGGACAGGGGAGGAGTGGAATTTCCTTCAAAGACTATTGCTTTGATAACTGGAAAAATACAATATTTCAGCTATCTTGGAGCACTTACGAACTTGAACATTTTTTGGCACCCCAACTGTAGAATTGCTGGTTTACTCCGATTTCCATAATAAGAAGCGATAATCCTCAGGACGACCAGTATGCTTGCTGTAGGTGATATGGTAAAGTCGTCACCAGGCCCAGTGTCTCATACCTGCCGGAGCTTAAATTGGTTACTGCTCTTCTTCCCAGGATGATAATTACTGGCCCCTATTTATACATCTGGTTGGAGAGAGGCATTGAGAAAGAAAATTGCCTTTCCTGAGACGACATGGCGACTCCTAAGTGTTCAGGAGCGCTCTATCCGGAGTCCTGCCAACTTACCATTGGGGCCGCAACTGTACTATGCGCTAGGTAGTTGCTTTTGCATCAGAATCCGAATGCGCTGTTTACTACATTATATGTTCACTTCAATCTGTTGTAAACTGATAAAACGCAACAGCGAAAAATTATATGGCCAGCACTTTAAAAGAACGTTGCATCACATCTTGTCGGTTGATTTGTTATTTACAAGAAAGGAAACTGCGATCAATTAATAAAGCTAATTAAATGTGTTCAGTCTGTTAGCGAATTTGTTTCATTTGAGTGCGCTTGAAAGGCAGGGGCGCAACAGTCTGGTTATTACAATTTAGTCTTCTGGAAAATTAAAAAAATGAGTATACGGAAATTAACTCTCAACCAAGCTGGCTTGCCTGGCATTACAATGGGTGAATTAAAGACGATTGTTATTTGCCACGTCACCGGCGAAAATGCAGCTGATGGCGTGAGCAAAGTGGGCCATGTCGACACCCTTTCCATCAAGAAAATCAAGGAGAAAAAAGATATTGAAGAAACCAAAGAGGGTTACCGCTGAAGTTTCAGATAGCATGTTTCAGGAGTTCAGCAAACTACAGATAAGTTGACATATCACGACCAATTTATCGCTGGGCTAAGGTTTTTAATGTTGCTCCACTTTCAAGAGATTACAGGAAAGGGGCATGCCTCTAAACCTAAAGCCAGGTAAGCATTTATAGTAATTAGAGAATGTATCCAGACAGTCACTTTGCATGTAGACTGGGAGAAGGAGACTGCAATTAGGTACAATTGCATGTATTTGAAATCTCTTAAAGGTTCAAAGCGATTTTCAAGCAGCCTAACGAGACACATCGTGATTGCATTTAGAATGACTGCTGAGCTGTTTTCCTTCAGATAATAAGTCCCAAATAGGTGGATTATAATACGAAATGGGACCACAAAGCTTGGCTTATTTCCTGTTTCAATAGCGCTTCATTACTTGGAGCCACAGGCTTGTTATTCACTTATCATGATAAACTTAATATTGCAGTTTAAACCAAAAAAGATGCAATGGTAGATGTTATTAACTGGCAAGAGATGGATTGTTAGGTATCAGAACATATCCTTTTTCTCAGCCGCTCCGTTATCCGCATAATTTTCAAGACTACTTCCACGTAATCTATAACCGTACCGTTGCCGGACCAAAATCTGATCGGTCCCAAAAAAACTCATGAAAATTTGCTAATTAACGGCAAGTCTTTTCGGTTACATCTAGCTTCCGAGTCTCTAAAATAACTTAGAAGAAAAAAGGTATTAATCGAAATTAAACAGCTGATTTTTACCGACACGCTTTGTTGAAACTTTAACCGGAAGTGGCCAGATTAGTCATCTTCTTGTAAGATTTTTCTTGGTAAAAAAGCCTCAACCTTAGTATTTATTTTCTTGATATTACTAAACCAAGGGCTGAACTTTGCAGGGATATTAAGACTTTTTGATATAAAACATGGGCATGGAAAATGTAAGGTCTGAAAAACAGGCTATTTCCGTTTGCTTCCCATATGCTTCAAATAGGTCCAAGTTGACATAACAGCCACTGGCTAGACGAAAAATTCCCATGAGCTGATTTGTTTACCATGAAAAGCTAAGAATAGGGCATTACAAAGACATTTTTCTTTTTGTCTAAAGTTATTGTACGTTGCTAAAAGATAGATTGAAAAGTGGCCAAAATTGCACTGAAAATCAGCCTCTGGGGACCCCTGAGGGGCTGATATCCAGAACTCGGCTAAAAAAAGTTCACTGAAGCTGAAACTTTGGCATATTACATAAGTCCACATAGCAACATTGTGTACCAATTTTAAGAGAAATCGGCCGACCCTCATTTCCAAGTCTGCTCGTGAGAAGGTCTTAAAATACTGAAATCGTACAGGAGTTTTTGCATATTTTTGCAGATAAGGAGACTCAAGAAGGATTAGTTCGGTTGGAGATGTTTACTGAGTCAATCATGGCGTCCACACTACAGTTTATTTACACCGGCGATGTTCAGATATTGGCTGAAGACCGCACTGCGCGAGACCAATCGTTTGTGGCTGATTATTTGTTTCTTGACAAACTAAAACTTCTCGCTGGAGAGGTTTTAGTACAGATGCTGAACACTTCAAATTGTATTTCAACTTACTATTTTACTGAAAGATATCAATGCGAAGACCTTATTTCAAACTCTAGGAAATTTTTCGTCGCAAATTTTACCTCCATTTATGCTGCGGACCGTGACGATGTTTTAAATATGTCGAGCAGAGATGTTGAAATGTGGATTTCAAGTGATGAAATAGATTGGATTGATCATGACAGAAGCCGGCGAAAAATATTTTTTGCAGAGTTGTTTCGTCACGTTCGGCTTATTTATGTATCACGTGACTTTCTATGACACGATATCGTGAAAATGAGCTCGTGCAAGAGAATAACCTCTGTCTAGATGCTATTAAAGATGCCATCAACATAGTTGACTCTCAAAATTGGTCTAGCCTTAGTGTTCCACCAAGGAAGTCTGTCGAGCCCCTGTGTTAGTGATAAATGTGGGTAAAAGTTCCCTAGTGAGAACAGCTGGTGCAAATTAGGTGAGACCCAGATAATGTCAGACTTATGGCAAATTTGTTCCTTTTGATGGAAAGTTGTACAGAACTGTATAAGAGCCGTCGTACTATCGACCCCAATCTTTAAAACAAGTAACATATGAGTTTTAAGTTACCATCCTTGGAAGAACCGGGACGATATTTGCGGACAATCTTTATTGGAAATGGAGATAAAATGTACGCTTTGATTTCTGAAGCATGTGTTATGGACCATTTAAGAAACTGACGGTTCCGTGATGGACGGCGGACAAGTCGCCGCGTTCTCAGTATGACTGAACCATTTTCTGAAAGAGAGACAGAACAAACCTGTGGCAGCCGAAAACATACTTCCTCCTGGCTAAGTATGAGCCAGAAACAAACACGTGGGAAGATGTAACATCATTTGATCATTTTGACCAGAGAGAAGACTTTTGCATTGTAACCAAAGACAATTTCGTTTACTTTATTGGTGGAATAGAATGGCCTGATGACCAGTGTAGGTCCTTCCGATGTGAACAGGTATGACCTGAGAAAAAACGAATGGGACAAAATGGCTGACATTCAAAGGGCGAGAAAGTCGGCTCACAGAGCTGCTGCTAACAAAAAGATCTATATTGCTGGAGGAGTTTTTCAGGGGAATTGGCTGCCGGAAAGCTGTCAGTGTGAGGTGTACGATGAAACGACAAACGAATGGCAGTTTATTAAAAGCTTTTTTATTGGAAGACTTGGAACGCTTCTTGCAGTCCATGGGAAGCTGGATGGCCTGAGCAATACATTTGATTCCATGGCACAAGTGTAAGAATTGACTGTTATGATCCTGAAGAGAATAAGTGGACGAACAAAACTAACGTGCGATGTTCAGGCCTGGGGGTACCATCTAAAATCCAGTGCTCAATGAGAATTTTCAAAGGATTATTCAACATCCGGCAGGAAGTTGAAGTCCTTCCTTCTGAAGACAGGCCCCTGAAGCTTCTACAGCCCAGCCTTTATTTTATGACAAAAGGGTTAGCGTAAATGCTCCATCGTGTGACGTAGAATTTTTAGGTGAAATTCATTACCTTATAATTTCTGTGTCACAAGAGGCTAACGTCTGTCAATCTGTTTGTCATGTTTTACTATAAGCTTTTTTTGTTCAGGTTGTTCAGTTTCCGCTTTCTAAAGGTTTGCGGCAAGTACAGCACGCAAGCAAGAGAGCCGTGTAGCCAATGAACTTCAAATTTGCGAAAACAGATACTGATCTAAGCTAGGGAAGATGGTTAAATTGCTGGCATTTAATCTGTTTTTAACTTGAAAAAGGTTAATATTTTCAAAGTTGTAGTGGTGGGACGATTTCACTCCGTCATTTCTTTACTCTCTTCACTGGGTCACTTAGACATTTGAATCCCGGGGAAAACTCCGATATGAGAAGATCAGGGATGCTTGTCAGAAAATTTAGAACAAACTGCAATAGAAGACTAATGTGGACGTTGCTCAAGCTTTATTACTCCCCAGAAAAGATACAACTTAAAACGGAATAACTAAGATTTCTAGCCACTGTGTAAGAAAGGATCCCGCGCGCACTTGTACAACCGACTCGCGTACTCAAGAGATCAGCGGAAAACCACCGAAAGCGTTTCTTTTATTATTAGTTCTTAAAGTGCACCGTAAAGGATACTTTGACAGCTACAACAGGTGATGTTTCGTCATCAACACCCTAAGTGAGACCAGAACCTTTGATTTGCCCCGAGAGTACGAACATCCCCGGCATTTTCATAGAAGAGTCCTCCCCACCGGGGGTTTGAAATATGGCCGTTAAGCATCCCGGGCCGGCATTTTCATATAAGAGTTATCTTCATCCGCCGCTTCAAGTTGGTTATTCTTTGAATATCTGCCGGACGCAGGCATTCAATATCTTACTTATAGCAGAAATGATCTATGCTAAATAGACTTTCGCACAAACGTTATTATTTATAGAAGCCAATTATATTAATAGCTCATTTCCCGAAGGTGTCCGCATATACAGGTACTCGATTGCGAAAACTTTTGAAGAATCTTTTGAAGAAAAATTGAAGATATAAAATTACACGAGGTTTCTTACCTGAAGGAAAATTGTGATTCTCTGAGTATAATGCGCAGCACAAGGTATTCAGATTGCATTCTCTCACGGCTAGTCACCAGGTCATCTCGGTTTTTGAGCGGGTAAAACAAGAAACCAAGTATGCATGAGGGGCAACCCAAAGGGTGGTCGGTAAATAGCTGGAAGGGATCTTAATCCTGGTGCTATGCATTACACTCAGAGAATCACAATTATCCTACAGGTAAGCGAACCCCCGTCTAATTTTGTCTTTCGTATAATCTCTTTGGTATAGTGCTCCACCCTGCGGGATTCAGATCGTATATTTCAAAGCTGACTCCCGAGCGCAATAAATAGCATCATTCCTATTCATTTCTGGATATTTAAGTTTCCATCGAAGAGAACGATTTATGCACCAGTGAGCACGACAAAACCCACAGATTCTCGTGGTTATCTGTTGTATTCATCTTTACATTCGTCACATGTCATGACTTCATTCCTTAATCTCAGTTTCTTAGACTTCGTCGTCTTTGTAGTGAGGACTATGATTTTTCCTTAAAATCAGAGGAAATGTGCAATTTCTTCGACAAACGTGGCTATCCTGCCTCTGTTGTTCACGCCGGGCCATCATCGCGCCCAACACTTGATCGGCAGTCAGCAGTACAAACGTGTCAGAAGGAGAATAATGATAGAACTACATTCACCCTCACAACCGCGCGGTAAAATCCATCATTCTAAAAAACTTTAAATTACTTCAAAATTATCCACATGACTGGTAGAATCTTTTCGCAACCTCCATTAGTTTCATTCAAACACGACAAAATCATAGGTAGCTTTTTAGTCAAAAGTGCATTGCAAACAATTGATCAACGCGGAACTTTTCAATGCGCACGATGCAAAACATGTCCTTTCATTCGCAACGTTGAGAAAATATCGGGACCCAAGCGATCCAACAAGATCACTGATCATTTCACCTGTACCTCAGCCAGAGTCATCTTCTGCATACCTTCAACTCGTTGCAAAAAGTTATGCATCAGCGAAACAGGGAAACGACTAGGTGACCGATTCCGAGACTCACCGGCCTTCGTGAAGTAGAGCAAGACGACAAAAACGCATCTAAAACGGTCGCGAGACACTTAGATCTCCCCAATCATTCTAAGCAACATATGGCAGTTTGCGGCCTCTCCCTACGTCAAGAAAGCACGGAAAGCCGCAAAACTCTAAAACTCTGGAACCGAAACGCTTTTCATTCAACTAATTTATTTTGTTGTTTTCACGTTACCAGGCATCAACACATGGCGTAGCTCCATATTTCTCTATACAAACCACACAGCCCACAGTTCCTCGATTCGCTCCGACGAAGGGCTCACGCTCGAAACGCCATCTTTAGAATCTCTTTACGATTACTGAGTTGTGGTAACAAGGTACGATTATTGCATGACACTAGATTTTAGGTTTTGCTCACATCATTGTTCACAGTTTTAATCCACTGTTGAATTTTGAACATCTTTTACACAACCAAGATAAGGAGAGAATTTCAGTTGTTGCGAAATCTAAACAGGAGATGAGATCGAGAGTTGTAAGAAATCAAGTAAACAGTGAGATTAGAAGTAGGTGTACACTAGAGGAGATTTTTCTGGATTCGTAAAAGTTTCGGATTCATCAACTTTAGAGTATTTGGATTAGGAGGGGCTTATGCTGAAAGGATATTCGGATTCCTAACCGTTTAGACACGACGAAAACTCTGATAACAACGAGAAACAAAATGCCTCCGAAAGGAAGGCTAGGGGTAGGTTGAGACAGTCCTTCCTCTCGCTGACCACGGTACTGTTGTGCATCATGTCATGTCCCTCCAGGCATTTATTCTGGTCTTTATTTAATATCTAGTACTGTCCAGGTTTTTGATCGTGCCATCGTCGACATCTCCGATAAAGTATGGAGGACTGCTGCGTCCATGAATTGGGTTTCTGAGGAATATGGCATTACCCATTTTAAGAAAGTGATTGCCTACAAGTGTAACAGAACGAGGTCATCGACCAGGACCGCCATCAAATGGCCATCAATCTGTATTCGACTGGACTACGACTGGGTCATGTAATCCGCCATTTTCGTTCCACTGCAAACTCAAAATATCGCAGGCGGAAAAATATCCGGATTCCAGAAAAAAAATCGTTTACACGTTAAAACTCTTCGGATTCAAAGTTTTCGGATTCAAAGTTCTCACTTTAGATTCCGAATTCAAATCTCCGGAGACACGACCAAACCGAGTAGTTTATAACCTTGGATTTGTCTACTTAAGTTTAATATCTCTGGAATTTGGTCGTCTATGATACTCTTTAAAATAACAACGATACTGGTTCTCGTTAGTGTTCCACGCAGACGCTCTTTCCGCTCGTCACGCGTTGGGGAGGAACGCGCGATGAACCCTAAAGAGCGTGTGCGTTGTAGACCAGGCTCTCGCAGGTGATCGCAGATATCAACAGTGAAACACGGTAAAATATCACACTTTTCCAAAGCCTCTTGCGAAAACGGCCGTCACATCTTGTTTACGGGTGTTTTTCTCGATCGTGTTTGGCAGTTAACAATTTCGCGATATTCGGGAAGAATATTCTGGCGTGATAACGCTTTTGACAACGATTTCTCAATTATTTTCTGTTTACATGCCAAGGATCTGCGTTGTAATCATTGTTGGTCCTTGGAGTTGTCTCTTAGGAGATTAGCAAAACTTTTGATTGACGTGTTAACCTTCTGATCCAGTGGCAATGGCCGGTACGCCAGCGTATTTCTCAGTTGTCTCTCTTCCAGGCTCCTCGCAGTTTGCCCGCTTTCGTCGCGCTCTCAAATTGCTTGACGACCACCAAGCTCCGCAGGCTTCCGACTTTGCGAAACTATATCTCAGCGATTTTTAAAAGGTAAGTCCCTAAAACCTTGAGTAAGTGACTAACTTTTGGTTGCTTTTTCCAGAATCGTGATCGATTTTCGTTGTGTTGGCTATAACAAAAGTTGAAAGGATCATGAAAAGGTCTGTTTGCCGGGGGTATTCCCAGTAAAGTTGGGTAAGGGTGTGCGGCTCAATTGTTCCAAAACCCTTACCATATTGATGACGAAAATCTGCAATTTTTCTCCACCCTTTATATGACGAAGGCAAAACGTGATACCCTATAGCTATTTAGACTGTTGCGGCTGGCACAGTTCAGAGAGCAGAGTTATGCTGAAAGGCTTTTATTGTGACGGTCTTATTCATGATAATAAAAACATAATCAATTCAAGACTGAGTGCTAAGACCATTTCCTATTTAAGACCGAAATGGCCAAAGTCGATACCATATTGATGACCAGAACGGCTTGAAAACCGTACCTTTTGGTGACGCACATACCTATTTCGCCCGCATAAGGGAGTGCCGCCCCCCCCCCCCTCGAGTCCCCCCGCCCGGGCCCCCTCACCCCCACCGCCTAGAATATCGTGATGGCTATTTGAGTGCAATGCGGGAAAAAAGTCCCTAATAGTTAAGATCCATCACGTTCAGCCAAGGGGTCATATGCAGAATTCTGAATAATAAGATCACAATGCAGTGAAAGGAAATTTTTATACAGTCGGTTGGTAACTTCTGATCTGCTTTGTCATTTAATAATTTTGGGTAGGATATGAAAATATTTCGATGAATCGATTAGTTTGTCTATATCTACGTACGATTATTGCATGACACAAAATTTTAGGTTTTGCTCACATCATTGTTCACATTTAATCCATTGTGTGAACTTAGTTTGAAACATTTTTTTTACACCAACCAAGATAAGGATAGAGTTTCAGTTGTTGCGAAATCTAAGCAGAGATGAGATCGAGAGTTGTGAGAAATCAATTAAAACCAGTGAGATTATAGCATTAGGTTTATTCACTAGGCAGAGTAGATTTTTCGCGGATTCGTGTAAAAGTTTCGGAACAATTCATCAATTTACAGAGTATATGGATTAGTTAGGGGTTTCTAACTGAAGAGGCATATATTCGAATTCGCTAACCGTATACACAACGACGATCAACTTTCTCGGGGGACTTAGTTATGGGCCTTGGCAAGCCATTTTGTTGCCGAAACTGTCACTGATAAAATCGTACAACTAGAAAGCAAAAGTGCCGTCATAAAGAAGGGCTGAGGGGTTAGGATTAGAGACAGTCTTTCACGGGAATCCTGCTGTTAGTGCAACCTATGTTCATGTCCTCCGGCATTTATTCGTGGTCTTTATGTAGTAGATAAAATATGAGCGGGAGATCTGTATGGGCGTTTACAATGGCGAGCCGATAGGCGAGCCATTGTAAACGTTCATACAGATCTCACGCGAATATTTTATCCTACTTGGGAAATGAATACATTAAATTGAATGCAAAGTATTGTTATGGGATTCGTTCATTGGACATGCATGCCAGAATGCCATACACATCGGACGCAAATATTTTCACCTACTTGCGAAAGGAAAACAATAAATTGAATGCAAAGTATTGTTTTGTGACATGGATGCCAAAATGCTGTACGTCCCACAGGAGACAGTGCATGAGACAATAATAGAAATATTCTAAATTTTCAGTCACTGCCAAATCGCCAGTATGGCAACAGTTCGTTTTCGTCCGCCGAAAACTGAAAAGGAAGAAATTTTGTTATTGTCTGAAACCGTACCTAAAAACACCAAGTACAATACAAAATGGGCGGTGAACGTTTTTACTGCCTGGCAGAATACGAGAATGAACAAAAAAGCGCAGTTGGAAACATCTGGAGGCAACGGACTTGAGTCGACCAATGTCGAGGACTTGTCAGTCCCACTCGAGCACATGTCCGCCGACAGTTTAAACTTCTGGCTCTGCAAATTCATTTGTGAAGTTGCGAAGCAAACCGGGGAACGCTACCCTCCTAAGACGCTGTACCTACTTGTTTGCGGCATTAATCGCCATTTGGGAAACGTACAAGGAGAAAAGGCGTTTAACATAATGGAGAAAAGTGACAGGAGGTAAAACGACATTCTTTGAAGCAATATTTCATCGCATTAAATTCTATGATGAAAATATGTCCATTTTGTTATTCATTTTAATCAGTAGAGATCTGTATCAAAAGTTTATGAATACTAATTAGCTGAGCAGGAG
Organism: Platygyra sinensis; assembly: GCA_019787425.1. Taxonomy (NCBI): domain Eukaryota; kingdom Metazoa; phylum Cnidaria; class Anthozoa; order Scleractinia; family Merulinidae; genus Platygyra; species Platygyra sinensis. Next base: position 13,778 of record JAHPZR010007667.1, on the reverse strand, counting down.
TTTGTATCAAAAGTTAATTCTACTGTTTAATAATTCATCAACCCCAGCCTTTCCCTGCTACCTATTCAATCCCTCCCCGAGCTTTCAGACAGTTGATTTGTATTGGGGTTTACAGTTGTGTACATGTGATCTGAATATTGTGCTGGGATTGGTTTGCACGCTCATGAATAATTAATGAATTTTAAGCTTAATTTTAATATGTAGTAGTAGCGCAGTCCAAAGATTTCGATCGTGTGGCATGGGTCGACATATCCGATTAGAGTGATGGAGGTACGTGCAATATTGTTTGCGTTCGATAAAATTGGGTTGCTTACTGAGGAATATAGGCTATTACCGCAATTGATAAAAAACGACGATGATGGCCGCTTACAAACTCTGTAAACAGAACGAGGTCACTTCAACGCAGGGCGTACCGCCCACTAAAAATCGGCCATCAAGTTGGCATTCGGCACTGGACCTTACACCGATCTGAGCTCGTGTAGTTCGCAAAGCAAAACTCAAAATAAGTCGGCATGGCGGAAAAAATAATCATGGCGAGATTCATAGAAAAAAAATCAGTTTGAATCGTTTCACGTATAAGCATTCTCTTCGGATTCAACAAGTGTTCGGAAAATTCACAAGTTCTCACTGTAGATGGCCGAATGTCAAAAATCTCCGGACTTCGTCTACTTCAGTTTTAATAATGATTCCTTCTGGAAAATGTGTGAGGGGGAGGGGGCTGCGTCTTATGATGCTGCTTTTCAAAATAACCGAACGTTACGATACTGGTTCTCGTTAGTCTTCCAGGCGGGAGGTTACGTCTCTTTGTGGGCTCGTCGACTGCCGTTTTGGCAAGTTGACATATTTCGCCAAATTCGTGAAGAATATTCGCGGCTTGCATAACAGCTTTTGACTAACTTGCTTTCTTAAATGCTTTACTGTTTACGCGCGAAGGATCTGGGGTCATTGTATTATAAACATTGATTGGTGTTTGGATGCTGTGCCTGCTTGGAAGTACTTACGATGCGAAAAGTTTGATTGAGGCGTTAAGGTGTCAGGTAGCGCTGTGAATCGGCAATGGCAATGGGCAGGTACGCATAGGGCCGTCTCGCCAGGCTTGCTGTTCTTTCGTCGCAATGCGCTGTCAAGATTGCTTGGACCACCAGCGAGCAAGGGCTCCGCAGGCTTCCCGACTTTGCGACACGATAACTACGTAAAGGGCAGTCGGATATTAAAAAAGGTGAATAAGGACGCTGAAAAACTTGAGTAACGTGACTAATTTGTCGGTGGCTTGATGCT
>JAHPZR010007667.1:0-5000 GCA_019787425.1 Platygyra sinensis | reverse complement strand
GATTGGTCAATTTTGACAGTACTGTCAACACTCCGGCGGATCTTGTCAATCAGAGAGATGGCGAGCGCGGCCTGCGCGAGCGATTTCGAGGAATCTGAATTGATTTCCATCTTGGACGATTGTCTGCAGGATTTCCCGAATATTCAAGCGCTAAGGAAGGAGCAGCAACTATGTCTAGCAAATCATCTAGCTCGTGGGAAAGACGTTCTTGCTATTTTTTCAACCGGTTTTAGGAAAAGTTCTATTATTGCTAAGGCTGTTGTCTCTAATCTCCCTTGGTCCGTCAGTGATGCGGGACCAAGTGGAGCAGCTAAAACAGCTTGGATTCTCTGCGGCAGCAATTGGAATCGGTGAAGAAAACGAAGAAGACGACTGAGAACGCGGCGAGAGAAGGGAAGTGTGAGATTGTTTTCGGTAGTCCAGAGACCTGGCTATCAAGCTCTTGGAGAATGGAATCTTGGTCGGCAGACAGCTGCATTTGCAGTCGATGAAGGTAGATAAAAATTATAGACAGGCCAAACACGACTTCTACGGTTCGTGGCATTTGTACATTTGCTGTTTATTTTTTGGTCTTTCGGCTTTTTATTGCTTCACTCTTGTTTATGAAGGGCATTTCGTATTGTGTTAGAAGGAGAAAACTAGAGCCCTTAGATCGTGCTCCGGCAAATTTTAAGAGGTCATAGGTCCGCATGATTTCCGCTGTTATCTGATGTCGCTCAAACACCTCTATAATTTTTTCTCCAAGTATTTGCTTTTAAGGGACGAAATATGGCGTTTACAGTGAATGTGTTGCTAACATGCATTCTAAAGAAGTACATAGATTCTTGTCACGGGTATCATATTTGCTCTCGTCCGTTTTTCTTCGGACACGCCGTAGCTTTACTTCAAGAAAGCTATACGCTTGTCTAGAGAAATTCTTGTATTTTTTTCAGCTATCTGATCGAGCTTATGTTTCTGGAGCTCGATGTATAGGCTTCTTTCTCCTTTGATAGATTTGAAATTATTTAACTCTTTACGCGCAAGTCTGTTGACTGTGTTGCGTGTTGTATGTGCCATTGTTCGGCTTCGGGAGCACGATCTAAGGGCTCTATTTTCTCCTTATAACACAATACGAAATGCTCTTCATAAACAAGAGTGAAGCGACAAAGAGGCCGACAAAAGAAGACCCAAAAATAAACGGCAAATGGCCTGGCCTGTCTATTTTATTTACCATCAGGCCGAAGGAACAGAAATGCCGTCGTTCGATTTCGACACAAGTTTATCAAAAGTTCCGTACATTCGTGTAAGGGTTCTTGCACAAGTAAGGCAACTAGCTCACGCTTGATATCAGTTCGTTTCTCACGAGCTTATGGCCAAGCGAAGCGACTACATCGGACAAAATTAAACCTTCACTGTCCGTCAAGGCTATCAATTGTTTGTTTTTCACCACACTCTACAAACAAACTCGAGGGAACTTCGTTCCACTACATGTGAGGTTTTATTTATAAAAATCTGCAGTGTCTTGAAACGTGGAATTCAGCATTTGAAGAAGACATGCCATGGAAGCCAGCAATCGAACACATGCGAGCGAAAACGAGCGATCACAACATGCAGTCAGATCATGCTGCCACTCGCGAATTGCGCTATGTCCTCGCGCGAGAAATAGGAGAACGTTTCCAGATAATTAACAAGTTGACATTTTTACTTTTCGACACTTCATTAAACCACGGGTGGGCGGAAGAGGGTCGTTAAAGAAATTCTTACAGGCTCCCTCCCTTCCTTCCTCGCCTTAGTCTTCCCTCATTTTTTCTCTCGCTCTCCCTTTTTTCCCTCCTAACTACCGAGAGCCTGGAACAGGCTAACTTTTATCTGCATCGAAAGAGAAATAAGTGTTGGTTGGCGGCGTATAGTTGCGACTTGTTTACATGTCAGTAAGCTTATACATCGGTCGTAATGCTTCGTAATTTATCGCACGACTTTGCCGGATATGTTATAAATACTGTAGGATTGGAAGATATAGGTTGTCGTTAGTATCTCTACAAATTGTTGGTTGGTTTTCAGCGGAAAAATTTAAAAATAGCGTTTGAAAGTCTGCGAAACAAACTCCACTAAGAGTTCTTCAATGGTTCTCACAGAGTTAGTTCGCTTGTTCGATAATTCGCCCGGTAATTCGACAAAATCAACCATCGTTTACGATTTTATTGTACTATTGGCCGATCATCGCTATTAAATTGTATAGTATATCTTTCTTTAAATCTGTCATATTGCTGCAACAGTCGATAGCAACTTTGGAAGGCGTTTCTGCGCACTTTTCGAATATGTTTTGCATCATCCTCAAGGAAATGAGAGGACGGGAGATATTCCAGCTGCTCGACCCATTCTCCTCATTCTCGGTCGTGCTACAAAATGGCGGTGTTTCGGACGTATTTTCCAGATTTCGTCGGGACACAGAAAATCGAGGATTTATCCGAATCGAAAATTCTTTTCGCAGAAGTATTTCAAATAACAAGTAGATTCGTTTTAGCGAGAAAAAAAATTGGGGTTAGGTGCACTCTAAAACCTCATCGAAACGTGTTGTTTGAGGTTTGTTCGGAAATACTATGCGATAGTGGACAAATTCTCCGAGTTTGTACATGACGAAATTGTCACGTTTTCGCAATTCTTGCGTGATCACATTGCCGAACACAAAATGCCCAGCAGTCAAAGAGCTCGGAGAATTCCTGAGAATTCCTCTACTACAAATTCAAAATAATTTTTTCAGTCGCTTTGCAATTCCTGACAAACATCACACACTCTCAATACATTTCGATGGGATTTTTAAAATCGCCTGGCTATTCCAAACAAACATCACATCTTCTCATTAGGTTCAAAAGAAGTTTTTTGTCGCTATTCGATAAATATCTCTAACTCCCGTTGTAAGCGTCAAACACATACTGATTTTATAGCACAGACCCATTGCATAAATGGCGCCTAAATTTGAATAACAATACTTGCTACATCCTTAGCCTCGCATTCATGTTTCAAGACAACGGAAATTTCACATGAATGTGAGGCTAAGGATGTACCAAGTATTGTTATTCAAATTTAGGCGCCATTTATGCAAAGAGCCTATTCCCAAGCTCAGTTATTTCGTCATCCAAACGAACATAATTTTGGAATCGCTCTACATTTCTAAAGAAACATCAAATATCCTCAAGAAGTTTGAAAGAATATTTCAGTGGAAATTCTGCGAAAATTTCTGACTCCCAGCAATTAGGCCATTTGAGGTCTTGCCCGGCTGCCGGGCATTTAGACACAGCGTTTTAAAAAAGATTGCCTACACCTGTAACAGAACGAGGTAAATCAATCAACGGCCTTCGACTGGACTACAACTGGATCATGTATATTTAATCCGCCATATTCTTTCCATCGCAAATTCTAAATATCAGAGGTGGAAAAATATCCGGATTAGAGTAAAAAATCGTTTACTCGACAAAACTCTTCGGATTCAAAAGTTTACGGATAACTTTAGATTCCGGATTCAAAATCTCCGGTGACACTACCAAACCGGGGAGTTTTATTTAGGATTCTTCTACTTTAGTTTAATATCTCTGAAATTTTGTCGTCGATCAGTGATGCTCAAAATAACAACGATACTGGTTTTCGTTAGTCTCCCACGCAGAGGCTCTTTGGGATTGTCACGCGTTGGGGAGGAACGCGTGACCAGCGCTAAAGAGCCAAGGCGTGGTAGACTAAGCTCTCATAGGTGATCGCAGATCTCAAGCAATGAAACAGGGTAAAATTCATGCTTTTGCCAAAGCCTGTGGGAAAACGGCCATCATATCCTGTTTACGGGTGTTTCTTGATCGTGTTTAGCGTCAGCAATTCCGCGATATTCGGGAAGAATATTCAGGCGTGATGAAGCTTTTAAACACGCTTTCTCAATTATTTTCTGTTCACGCGCCAAGGATCTGCGTTGTAATCATTGTTGGGCCTTGGAGCTGTCTCATGGAGGTAAGCGAAAGGTTTTGATTGACGTGTTAGCCTTCTGATCCAGTGACAATCGCCAGTACGCCAGCGTATATCTCAATGTTGACTTGAAACTGTGCAACCAAATTACGACAGAGAAATGAAGACCGAAAACGACAGCTTAGTCCTTAAAAGGGAAACTGTAAACAAAATTTAAAACCTTGAAAACAGAAATTAAATAATGAAAAAATTAAATCAAATAGAAAACTGGAAAAAAGTAAAAACAAAAAGGTGAAAAACAAAATTCAAAAAGTATAAAAGAAAAACACAAACGAAAAAGTGAAAAACAAAATTCGAAAAGTATGAAAGAAAAGCAGAATGAAAAAGTAAAAACGAAAAAGTGAAAAAGAAAATTCAAAAAGTATAAAAGAAAAACAAAAACGAAAAAAAAAAACGAAAAAGTGAAAAACAAAATTCCAAAAGTATAAAAGAAAAACAAAACAAGTCAATGGCTCCCCCCCCCCCCCCCCCCTGGGCTTCCGTATGTTTACTTGATTGCTCACAACTCTCGATTTCATCTCCTGCTTTTTCTCTACAACTGAAATTCTATCCTCATCTTGGTTGTATAGAAAAATGTTCAAAGTTCAACTATGGATTTTAAAAACTGTCAACACTAATATGAGCAAAACCTAAAATTGTGTGTCGTGCAACAATCGTGCCTAGTTACGACAAAGTAATCGATTAATTATGATCTTATTAATCTCAACTCTGCATCCCGGACGGGGGGAGAGGGACGGGGAGGACTCCCATATGGAACAGACAAGGATGCTCGTCGGAAATTTTGAATTTAACTCTTAAATTAGACCATCAAAGGAGACCAATCTAAACGTGGCTTAAGCAAATTTTGACCCATAAAAGAGACTGCTTAAAAACACACATAAACGACATGCAATGAGTTTTGATGATATAAAGACATAATCATCGAATGCTTTAATCTAAAAGTAGTTTTTAAAAGCATTGTCATAAATCTCAAGTTCTTCATCATGTTCATGCGTTGGCTCTTTGGCACTTGT
>JAHPZR010007666.1:0-26059 GCA_019787425.1 Platygyra sinensis | reverse complement strand
AGTTTTGCCACTGAACCGAAACATTATTACTCTGGAGTTCTGAGACATTGAAAGTAATACTTCTTTTAGTGCAAGAACTGTTCAGTTACCAAAACGCATAAACTTGAAAATTCAAATGTCCTCTATAAGAAAATGAGGAAACCTATCGAGCTTAAACGTCGTAAAACGCCAAGTTTTGATAAGGTCTTATGTCTGATGACACGAAAACGTCAGTAGGATTGCTAATTTGTAATTTTGGAAAATGATGACGTCACATGAAAACAAAGGATATTCGCAGTGCGTTCAAAATGTTTTGGCAAAGAGTTGCCTCCCTTATCAAATTTTATACAAACCAAAATTTTTTGGCTGAGGGCGGAAAAGCCTAGGTACGAGTTTAGCGCTATATTATGCAGGATTTGTAAGTAGTTGTTTTCCCGGTAAAATCGTGTATGCTAAGAGATGACAACAGGAGACAAAGGTAAACTATTCATTTCCTTCCTTTATTTACTCTCTCCCTACTGAGCAAGATTGTGTGCTCGGCCTCTCTTTCCGAATTAGAATGGTGTTAAACCATGCCGAATCAGCAAGACTTTCTGGATTATTCAGACGAAGCTGAACTGCTGCATAGAGAACTTTAAGGTCTTCGATGGAAATTGGACGTTTGTGCTTTGTGAAAGAAATCGATCCCTGTCGCGCAAGATCTTTCAGTGATGGATCTACAGCTTCTGTTTGCCCTCTTGAATAAATAATGGAAATCGGCTTTCTTAGAAAGGAACCAGGAAAAAATCGGTCCAATCCGGAACGAATTGGCTTTCACAGTGTTGCGACTGTATGGTTTTCTTTCCACTGACTTTTCTGGCTTCTGCGTATAAAAGTTTCAACATGGTTGACAATTCTGCCGGCTCTATGATTTCAAGTGCGAATGGAATTTTTCTCTCCTTCCTCCACGCTAAAGTTGGTTCTTTTTATAGTTAGTTATCACATTGTTTTAAATCTCTATTTTATAAAATGAATCGTTCTAAATTTACGTAGGACTAAACTTTAAAAGTCTACTGGCGACTTTCTTCACCTTAAAAGACATTGACAGCGTATTTTGGTGCCTTTTTTTTACTTTCCGGAACAGAACTTGCCATCAACTTTTTAATATCACTATCGCTAGACTCAATAACACTAGTTTGGTTTATTTCCATGCTAAATAAGAGAAAAGAAAAGTTGAAATTCTTGCCGGTTGACTATGTTTCTCCTCGACGGAAACAATCGGAGGACAAAAATCGACACGGGCGGGGGTTATTGCGTGATAACTGTCCGGTGCCTTACATCACGTGACGTAAAGTATCCAATAATAAAATAAATAAATAATATAAATAAACAATACTATTTTTTTTCTCAAGCATCTGAGCGGGCCGGAATCCTTAATCCTGGAATTTGATTGGCTAATCTTGCGCACGTGACCGGTCCAGCTTTTTACGATACGGCCCACGGGCCGGATTTTTTCCCGCTGCCTAAATTTCGCTCCTAAAAGTTAGCGGTAATCGTCAATCTTTTGCCTTCTTTACACATCCATCGACGGTTAGTCAACGCAAGTTTATCTCTGTTCTCTTTAAAATGGCAAGGAAAGTCACTGTAAGTAAATTCAGTTAAGTGTTTTGGAGTTGTGAGGGTTTGCTTGGTTGTTTGTAGCTTGGCGCTGTAATGGCGCTTAATCCTGCGTTTCCCTCGCCGTAGAATATGAGTCAATTTCAGTCTAGTTTACCTTTCTGATCGTTGCTGTATTCAGGAGAATTTCTGTAGAATACACTTAACGAATTTTCTCGCTTTCTGCTATTCAATTTACGGTAGAAAAATCTGATTTCAAGTGATTTTAAAAGTGACGACTGACAGAAATTGTTTTGTAGTAAAACTTCAAACTTCGCACGAAGTTTCACACCGGAAAAACAATTTTGGAGAACTTAACTGGTTAAATAAATGCAACTAACATAAAGTAGTTCAAAAATTATATGTTCTTCAATACATCTTTCTTTGTCTACTATCGGAATTATTCGCTCGTTGCCAAGATTTTTCACAAATCGTTAGTAAACGGCGCGAAAGCCGATTCAAGGCAATCAATGACAAGAGTTGCGTAAACAAACCCATTAGTAATCTGTAAAACCAATTTACTGCAGGAAAAAAAAAATGTCATTTACCGGGCAGGAGGGGATGTTACTAAAACGGGGAATGGGGAATGGGGAATGGGGAATGGGGAATGGGGAATGGGGAATGGGGAATGGGGAATGGGGAATGGGGAATGGGGAATGGGGAATGGGGAATGGGGAATGGGAAATTAAAATGGGAAATTGAAAATGAGAAATTGATAATTTTTTTTACATTAACTTTTTGTAACGTGGAAGAACTTTTTTCAGCGGCAATTATCAAGACCCACATTTTATTTTTCAAACGTTGTGTGCAAAAATAAGAAGATTCATCTTTTTTCGGCTCGTGAGTGGGCGGAATTCAACAAATCCCGCAATCTGATTTGTTCCTGGAGTGGATGGAATTTTCTCATACGGACCGCTACAGAGGGCGGAATCCATCAGTTGATCTATTTTCGTGAATGAATTAGCGTTTATCGTCATTCTTTCGCCCTTATAATTTTTTTACACTTCCATAGACGATTAATCAATGCAAGCTTATCTCTATTCACCTTTAGACGGCAAGTCGTGAGAGTTTGTTTGGCTGTTTCTTGCTCGGCGCTGTAATGGCGCGTAATCCTGTGTGTTTCTCTGTACAATTTTAGTAAAAACTGAGTCAATTTCAGTCGAGTTTCCCTCTCTAATCGTTGCTGTATTTGAGAGAATTGCTGTGGAGTACACTTAACAAATTTTCTCGCTATTTGCTACTCAATTTACGGTTGACTGATTGGCAATGATCCACAAAAACTGTTTTTGTAGTACAACTTCAAACTTTGCACGAAATTTCACACCAGGAAAAACAATTTTGGTGACCTTAACTGGGGAACTAAATGCACTAACATAAAGTAGTTTGAAATAAATCCGTCCTTTAATACATCTTTCTTCGTATAGTATCTCATTTACTCGCTCGTTCCTCGCTCGTTAGATTTTTTGCGAATGGTTTTGTGGACGGCTGGTAAGCCGATTCAATGGCAAAGTTACGTAAACAGACCCACTTGTAAGCCAGTTTACGGCAATAAGAAAAAGATCGATAAAAATGTTATTGGCCGGTATAAGGAAAAACTGTGACCGAGGTCTTGAAAATGCATTTTCAAGCCCGAGATTTGTTTTCCTGGTGTGAAATTTCGTGCAATGATTGAAGTTGTACTACAAAAACAGTTTTTGTCGATCATTGCCAATCAGTCAACCGTAAATTGAGTAGCAAATAGCGAGAAAATTTGTTAAGTGTACTCCACAGCAATTCTCTCAAATACAGCAACGATTAGAGAGGGAAACTCGACTGAAATTGACTCAGTTTTTACTAAAATTGTACAGAGAAACACACAGGATTACGCGCCATTACAGCGCCGAGCAAGAAACAGCCAAACAAACTCTCACGACTTGCCGTCTAAAGGTGAATAGAGATAAGCTTGCATTGATTAATCGTCTATGGAAGTGTAAAAAAATTATAAGGGCGAAAGAATGACGATAAACGCTAATTCATTCACGAAAATAGATCAACTGATGGATTCCGCCCTCTGTAGCGGTCCGTATGAGAAAATTCCATCCACTCCAGGAACAAATCAGATTGTGGCATTTGTTGAATTCCGCCCACTCACGAGCCGAAAAAAGATGAATCTTCTTATTTTTGCACAAAACGTTTGAAAAATAAAATGTGGGTATTGATAATTGCCGCTGAAAAAATTTCTTCCACGTTATAAAAAGTTAATGTAAAAAAATTATCAATTTCTCATTTTCAATTTCCCATTTCAATTTCCCATTCCCCATTTCCCATTCCCCATTCCCCATTCCCCATTCCCCATTCCCCATTCCCCATTCCCCATTCCCCATTCCCCATTCCCCATTCCCCTTTTTAGTAACATCCGGGCAGGAGGACCGTGTGGGAAAAAACTGTGTCTGAGGTCTTGAGTACGGCCCGAGGGCGATGGCCAAGGGCCGTACTCAAGACCAAGGGCACAGTTTTTTCCCATACGGACCTCCCGCCCGGTAAATAACATATATATATTTTTGCCCCAAATGGAGACTATCGTGTTTATCATCCTTCAGATCTTTTTGGCAATGCGCGCAGTTTTGAAAATTGGGGTATATTTAGTAAATAAACCCCTTCAGGCGGCTGGTATGTCGGCTGATAATGTCCGCGGCTGAGAGATTGTCCGAAAAATTAACATTTGGCCGAGAAGCGAAGCTTCGAGGGCAAATGTGAAATTTTGAGGACAATCTCTCAGCCAAGGACATTATCAGCCGACATACCAGCAAGCCAGAAAGGGGTTTATTCATTTTATAACCCTCCCATTAATTTTCAGTTCGCAATAAACCGCTCGTAAACTGATGATAAAAAAGCCATTGGTGATCTGATGGCGAATGCGGTGATTGACGTGAGGGAGCAAAGTAAATTTGATTGGTTTAACTAACTTTATTTCCACTGTGATTGGACCAAATTTGACAAGCTGTCAACTGAATTTAATTCTCGTAGCGCCCCTTGGATCAAAAACTCGAAAACTTAGCGCTTTTGGTTCATATATTCCGACGTACTGTTCATGAACTTGACTAGAAAGAAATGTATTTCAGTCTCAGAATTTACATCTGTGAAACACGGAATGTGTAAAATCTGTAGCACTTGAAGGTGGACTGATTTTTCGTCGCTCTCTCGCTTGAAATGAAGTACTTCAGCCGGTTGTTGTTGTTTTGAGCTAAAGGTCACTGGGGTTTCATCTCGCGTTGGTTTTCACGGCCTCTCTTTCCGAAGTAGAGAATGGTGTTAAACCATGCCGAATTTGCAAAACTTTCTGGAGCATTCAGACCAAGCTGCAACTGTATGGTTTTCCTTCCACTGAATTTTCTGGTTTCTGCGTAAAAAAGGTTTCAACATGGTTCAAGTGCAACTGGAATTTTTGTCTCCTTCCTCCACGCTAAAGTCGGACGCGAACGGTTGGTTTATTTTATAGTGAGTTATCACATTGTATTAAATCTTTATTTTGTAAAATGAATCGGTTTAAATTTACGTAGGACTAAATATTAAAAGTCTACTCTTGACTTTCTCCACCTTCAAAGACATTGACAGCGTATTTTGGTGACTTTATTGTACTTTCCGGAACAGCACTTGCCATCAGCTTTTTAATATAATCATCGCTAGACTCAGTAACACCAGTTTGGTTTCCTTCCATATTAAATAAGAGAAAAGAAAAGTTGAAATTCTTGGGCTGACTGTTTTTCCTCGACGGAAACAATCAGAGGACAAATATCGACGCGGGCGGGGGTTATTGCGTGATACCTGTCCGGCAATTTAGATCACGTGACGTAAAGTAGCCAATAAAATCAATCAAAAATTAATGGGTGGGTTATAATCTCGGATATCCCCCAGATTTAGCTGGGAAATATTCGGTCACGCCCGCGAGCGAAAAGATTTGATTGATTATAATGCCAGATAGAGCCCGCGCGAAATCGGAACCACGTGATCCAGTTTTGACCAATGCCGACAAATGGAAACTCATTTAGAGATTAGCTATACACAAAAGACGGCCATCTTTAAGCGTTTTTCCGAAGTGTCTGTGCAGAGGATATTAGATAAAGTTTCTCGAACGGCTAATAGATTTTATACTAAAACAATTAGATTATTCGCTCTCGCTTTCTATGCGTGATAGTTGACTCGGGCGAACTGTTAACCTCAATGAGAGATCTCGAGCTCCATAATGCCCAATTGTTGCGATTATTACTAGGTAATATCATTACGTATTATACTGATGTACAAAGAAAATGTGAAATAAAGTGTTGTTGTTGTTGTTGGGGGGGTTTTTAAGGTTCTACTTGTAAAAAGCCAGTGAGTGTAAAAGTTTTTTCTCTACCAATCATCTTCTGATTTAACTCTGTTAAAATTTGGAGGTTAAGAAAAAGCTAAGTTTAGGTTAAGATCTACTTTCCACCAGAACAGGCACAGAGAAATCTCGAATTCTTTTTACGTGGACGCTGGGCTACAGCTCAGTTGTTTGAAAATACAGGAAAACAATATAAGTTTTGGCAGTTTTAATTTAAAAATTAACTCTTAACCACAGGTTACCAAAGTGTAATCAAGATTGTGTGGGAGCTGAAATTCAATTGAAAACATCCGTGTTTCCTCTTTGCGTGTGCTTAAACGCTTCTCTGAGTTCCCAAAAATGGCTAGCCGGAACCGATTTTCTTCTCAGCGGGTGTTCCGCAACGTCATCCAACGAACAGACTTTCTGTTGTTTTTTTTCTTTCAGACTATATTTTAAGTATCAAAAAGCGAAGAGGATTAGGTATTGAAATGTTACTTCTATTACTGTCGATGCTGCTTACCGTCACTTGAGCTTGAGCTTGAGTCTGGGAGAGAGCAAGCGAAAAGTTCGCATTAGTTTTTGATAATGGCTGGGATGAACAAAAAAAATGGTGATTGTGACGTTGGACGAAATAATAAAGTTCCAAGAAGAAAAAGGACATTATAGAAAACGGCACTTGGAAACAATTGCAAGTGTAGATGACTGTGAAAACGTTTATCTAGAGGTAACTGAAAATGTATATAAATCTACATATTCACCCTTCGTCTTTATGCTTAAAAATCCTGATTGACACTTTTCAATGTCGCCCAAACGGAAAATAAGAGCCCATAAATTTTAGCGCACAATTATATTGCCTCCTTGTAGGAAAACTTCAACATCTTCACAAAAAGGAAAAAAAAGGAGATAAATGGGGAAATTAGAGTAATTAAAGGGAAGGCAGTAGAGAGGAGGGGTAAGGGGGTGTGTGGGGGGGGGGGGGGTTCTACTTATATTGGACTATATGGAGGAAACGCTCCACCAAAAAACGGTCCCTCCTCCTTTTTCAGGTTAGAGGTATATATAGGGATGAATGAATAAATATCTCGAGCTAAGGTATAGGAAAGATTTTTAAATGGTTAAATGGTTACGTTGGCGTTTGTAAAAAGTCATCGTAAAGACGTTATGAATGCTGCAAAAAAGAAATGACAATTGCCGTTAGTGTGGCTGATGTATGTTTCTGACTGTCACCACGATGAGAACTGGATGACACTGGGGATCTGTTCATCTAGGGATGTCGTTGCTTAACTTTATTTCAAGGGTACAAATAGTGAAGCAGTGTTTTTACTGTAGATATATGAAAGAGGTACCATTTTCGATGGAAGGCATATATAAAAGAGGTATCAAAAGTGGTATTCTTTGTTTTCATGTGACGTCATCATTTTCAAAATTACTAATTGGCAATCCTACTGCCGTTTTAGTGTCATCAGACATAAGACCTTATCAAAACTTGGCGTTTTAGGTTTCCTCATTTTCTTATAGAGGACTTTGAATTTGCAAGTTTATGCGTTGCGTGATATTAATTAAATGGCGGTCCGAGAAGGATCACGCGTAGGTCAAAAGAGCTGTCGCCTACGTTTTTGGTAACTGAACAGTTCTTGCACGAAAAGAAGTATTACTTTCAATGTCTTAGAACTCTAGAGTAGTAATGTTTCGGTTCAGTGGCAAAACTCAATGACAGATGTTTCTGTTGGTTTCCGGCCACCATGTTGGTGCCCCTCGGAAGGGCACCAACATGGCGTCTCCATACAAAGCTCTATAAATTTAGGTGAAACTGTTTACCGAATAACGCAGCAATGAAAAACCACGCAGAACTAAATCTCGGCGATGTTTTTTGTCTATCAATTGTCTATCATATACCTTATTCTTGACTTAAGTTGAATGGTTACGATTTTTATTTTCGATGCAAACCACCAATACGCAAGGGTAAGGGTTTGGCTCTAAGGACTGAGCATCCCCCTACAAAATCTTGCCCCTCCAGAAACTTAACCAGGTTCATAATCTGGACTTACCTTTGTTTCTGTCCATGTGATATCCTTTTTGGCTCGTTAATCAGCCTTCGTCAGCCTGGGTGAAGGTAAGAAATCTCTTTAAGTAAGGTTACAGTATACGTTTAGGTCGGCAATTTTCTTCAAATTTGGATTTTTAGGTCAGATTAGAGGTCGAAGAACAATCTCTAATTTCAAAACAAAAATATTTGCGGAGAAATGGTGGTTTACTTTTTCCCCGGAAGTGAAAGTTTACCTCTTGATTGGCAACGCCATGGCGCATATGCAATCAACCGAGACGATTTTCTTGGGAATAGGCCATTTCCGAATTACCTTTAGCCTCTTTTTCAAACCGAGTCTTGGTGCTCATCCTTTCTTATGAAAATGAGTAAAATTTGCATGTGAATGAAAACTCATTTCCATATGAAAGTTTGAGCACCAAGACTCGGTTTGAAAAAGAGGCTAAAGGTAATTCAGAAATGGCCTATTACCAGTACAGATGTCACGAATAGTCCAGTTTCGAATTCGCCATGACCGCTGAATAAAAGCACTGACAACGCATTTGTACAGGGTTATAGCCTCGACGTTAAAAAAATATATATGCATAATTACCGGCAGGAATGTGCCACAAATTTGAAAATTAAACAATGCCATCTTCTCGCTGGAGTTTGTGAATATTTTACTTTAGGTAGAGGCTAACACGATACAAATGCATTCATGGTGCTTTTAATCGGTGGTCATGGCGAATTCGAAACTGGACTATTGACTTCTCAGTTGATCAGCATTGTTCATGTTCTGACTACTAAGCATTTTTGGCAATAGGTGTAATTCTATAAAGCTAAAGTAAACATACACCGAGTTAAAAACATGGACCAGTTCGAAAACAGCGAAGAAGGAATGAAAATACATCGTTGAGTGAAGATGAGAAAGTTGGCCACGCGGATGAAGCTATAGCCCTTGTATAAGGCAGGCAAAGGCTCTACGCCTTCGGCGCCTTGAGCGCATTGCGAAACACGGCGAAGAGCACAAATAATTTACTCGTTCCTTATTTTTGACGATATTATTATTAATAAAAGTGGGAAGTTGGGATCTGGCAACAGAAACCGACATCCGGAGTCTGTTAACTAAATATTGATAATTCCCAATTCGCTATGCTCGAGAATTGACCAAAAGTTTTCTCTTACAATATGATGAGCAAACGTTCCTCTCAAAATGAAGCCCATGGGCCCTAGAAAGGAAAGAAGCTCAAAAGGCTTGTCTGTCCATAAACTGGGGCACTTTGCCTACTTGCCCGTGGCACCTTTTTAGGCGGGTTATCTATTTGCCATGTCAACGGTTTGTGCCGGGTTATCCCTACTAGCCGAGGTGAGAAGACCGTATGCTGGGTCAACTTTGAAAGTTAATGCCTCTGGTAACTATGCTTAATTATCAGAGTGCAAAATAACGACCCAACACGTTGAAAGGGTCGCTAACGAAATGAGCGATAAAAAAAAAAATGAACTTGCCGTTAAGAAGTTCTTTTGTCCGCCATCTAGCCGCACACTAGCCGATTTTTTGCCCTAGAACTGCAGATTTTTTGTCGAGGTCAAGTCGGGTTAAAATTTGTCGGGACATCAGCTTGCCGCACACTACCCGATTTCTGTCGCGACTAACCGCGTTTAGTCTTGGGCCCGAGTCGATGTCCACCATATTTGTAAAGAGGCTTGTTCACGTGACACTCATGACAATTTCTCATTGGTTGAGGTACGTGCGAGCCCCAACAAATTGTCTTGGTTCACCGCACACTATCTGACAAGGCTCGACAAGACTTTTTGAGATATAGCACTGTCAGATGTCGCCCGACAAGCCCCGATTTTGTCGCAGACTTGTCTGAATTTACCGCACACTAGCCGACAAGTGAAGATTTTTGTCGGCCAACAAAAAATCGGCTAGTGTGCGCGGCCTTTAGGCTTGGCAACATCTCTAAAATAGGGACTCTGAAATAATGACTCTCTAAAACGGGGAATCCCTAAACTAGGGACTCTCTAAAGCGGCGAATCTCTAAAATAGGGACTCTCTAAAACAGGGAATCCCTAAACTAAGGACTCTCTAAAGCAGGAAAACTCTAAAATAGGGATTCTCTAAAGTGGGGAATCTCTAAAATAGGGACTCTAACACGGGGAATCATAGGAATCTCTAAACTAGGGAATCTCTAAAATAAGGACTCTCTAAAATGGGGAATCGTAGGAATCTTTAAAATAGGGACTCTCTAAAACGGGGAATCTTTAAAATAGGGACTCTCTATAAAGCTGAGAATATCTAAAGTGGGGAATCTCTAAAACCGGGAATCTCTGAAATAGGAGTCCGACTCTCTAAAACGGGGAATCTCTAAAATAAGGGCTCTCTAAAATGGGGAATCATTGGGAATCTCTAAAAGGGGAATTTTTTGGCCAGACCCAGCTATACTCTGTTCAACGCCGCTCAACGTGAAAGATGTATAATGGTGGATAGGGAAATAGGGAATCTCTGAAATAGGGACTCGCTAAAACAGAGAATCTCTGAAACAGGGACTCTCTAAAAAGGAGAATCTCTAAAATAGGGACTCTAAAACGGGGAATCTTTATAATAGGGACTCTCTAAAGCGGGGAATACCTAAAATGTGGAATGTCCAAAATAAGGAAACTCTAAAATAGGGACTCTCTGAAACGGGGAATCTCTGAAATAGGGACTCTCTAAAACGGGAAATCTCTAAAATAGGGACTCTCTAAAGCGGGGAATACCTAAAATGGGGAATCTCTAAAATGTGGAAACTCTAAAATAGGGACTCTCTAAAACGGGGAATCGTAGGGAATCTTTAAAATAGGGACTCTCTAAAAACGGGGAATCTCTAAAATAGGGACTCTCTAAAGCGGGGAATACCTAAAATGGGGAATCTCCAAAATAAGGAAACTCTAAAATAGGGACTCTTTAAAACGGGGAATCTCTGAAATAAGGACTCTCTAAAACGCCAAGAATATTTAAATCGCTTAGCATTTGTTTTGTGGAGGCGCAATGGCCTCATGGTTAGTGCGCTCGACTCCGGATCGAGCGGTCCGGGTTCGAGCCCTGAATGGGGAAATTGTTTTGTGTTATTAGACCAGAGACTTTTCTCTCACAGTGTTGTGGCGTAGTCTAAACGAGACCAAACGATGACTATGACATAACGGTTTCAATAAAGCTCATAAAATCCCGCCATTGCTAGCCGTAATACAACAACTACACCCGGGATACATCTCATTTTACCGCGCAAGCCCTAAGGGCCTATTGCATCATAACATCGTTACAAGTGCCTCTCTCCACCAAGGTGTATAATTGTGTATTGGCGACCAATAATGTTGGCGGTAACCTGCTATGAACTAGCATCCCTTCCAGGGGAGGGAGGGGGGGGGGGGGGGAAGAGAAAAATCCCAGTCGCTTCATGCTACAGAAACCGGGATAAGATCCGGGATGAGATCTGTAGATTTTTTGCGCGGCCAAAACATCCAATACTCCGTTTGCCCGGAAATCTCAGGGAAACGCTTGCTACGCAGGCTATTACGGGAATTTTCCCCGCTCAAGACAACGACGAATGACGGAGTTTAATGTCTCGACCGAAAAGAAACACACACGGAAAGGGTACTTTCGTTTGGAGGCTGGCGGTACGCCGGATGAAACGGTGTCATATGAGCGAGGCAGGCAAAATGAAAACAATGGTGTGCAATGACCTGTCTGTCTGGGAATTTATCCATCGAGAGAGCAGTTAAGCGGTTGGAACCAACAAAATCGGTGAATTTATATGAAAATTACATGTAATCTCACAGTTTACTTACGGAAGCCCAGGAGGTCCATTGACTTGTTTTGTTTCTCTTTTATACTTTTTGAATTTGTTTTTCACTTTTTCGTTTTTGTTTTTCTTTTATACTTTTTGAATTTTGTTTTTCCCTTTTTCGTTTTTACATTTTCATTCTGTTTTTCTTTCATACTTTTTGAATTTTGCAAGTGAAGAATGATCATCGCAGTTAATTTTCCAATTTAAGCAATTGGAAAGAAGAAAACTGAAAAAATCAGGGCTTCAACGGGATTCGAACCCATGACCTCCGCGATACCGGTGCGATGCTCTACCAACTGAGCTATGAAGCCAGACATAGGGAGCGAGGTCAATTTATTGATGATGATCTTTCTTCACTTGCATCTACAACCGCAGTTCAAATATGAATTATTTCATATACTTCGCATCCTTTTTTGAGTTTTGTTCTTCACTTTTTCGTTTTTGTTTTTTCTTTATACTTTTTGAATTCTATTTTTCACTTTCTTGTTTCTGTTTTTCTTATATACTTTTTGAATTTAGTTTTTCACCTTTTTGTTTTTACTTTTTCAGTTTTCATTTTGATTTAACTTTTTCATTATTTAATTTTTGTTTTCAAGGTTTTAAATTTTGTTTACAGTTTCTCTTTTAAGGACTAAGCTATCGTTTTCGCTCTTTATTTCTCTGGTTTTAGTTTTCATTAAAAAAAAAAACAAAACAAAACAAAACAAAAGCAAAAAACAAAACAAAAACGAAAACCAAATGATAGACCATCATGCTTTGCTGTAGGAACAATATGGCGGATGGAGCTGCTGAACCGGCGCAGAGCGGGTTTGTTAGCGATGTTAGCCCGGGTAAACCCTTTCCATTCATTTCCATTCTTTAATCTCAAGCGTAAGTTACATCTTTTTATTTACATCCTTTTTGTTCTTCTATTTAAGCTATGAGCTATGGAAGTTGCGTTAATCGATTGGATTAGAAAGTCCAAGTCGAATGCTACAATTGTTGCATACGTTAGACGGGATTTTGGCCTAGATTGGAGGTACTGTTGAAGCTGTACTTTAAGTAAAATCATTAAGCTATAACTGGTGACACTGGAACGTAATCACAAGGGAAATTTTTCCTGAGTGTACTCTTAAAACAAAATCCTGCTCATGAGCATATTGTCAATGTTGACTTGAAACTGTGCAACCAAATTACGACAGAGAAATGAAGACCGAAAAACGACAGCTTAGTCCTTAAAAGGGAAACTGTAAACAAAATTTAAAACCTTGAAAACAGAAATTAAATAATGAAAAAATTAAATCAAATAGAAAACTGGAAAAAAGTAAAAACAAAAAGGTGAAAAACAAAATTCAAAAAGTATAAAAGAAAAACACAAACGAAAAAGTGAAAAAACAAAATTCGAAAAGTATGAAAGAAAAGCAGAATGAAAAAGTAAAAACGAAAAAGTGAAAAGAAAATTCAAAAAGTATAAAAGAAAAACAAAACGAAAAAAAAAAACGAAAAAGTGAAAAACAAAATTCCAAAAGTATAAAAGAAAAACAAAACAAGTCAATGGCTCCCCCCCCCCCCCCCCCTGGGCTTCCGTATGTTTACTTGATTGCTCACAACTCTCGATTTCATCTCCTGCTTTTTCTCTACAACTGAAATTCTATCCTCATCTTGGTTGTATAGAAAAATGTTCAAAGTTCAACTATGGATTTTAAAAACTGTCAACACTAATATGAGCAAAACCTAAAATTGTGTGTCGTGCAACAATCGTGCCTAGTTACGACAAAGTAATCGATTAATTATGATCTTATTAATCTCAACTCTGCATCCCGGACGGGGGGAGAGGGACGGGGAGGACTCCCATATGGAACAGACAAGGATGCTCGTCGGAAATTTTGAATTTAACTCTTAAATTAGACCATCAAAGGAGACCAATCTAAACGTGGCTTAAGCAAATTTTGACCCATAAAAGAGACTGCTTAAAAACACACATAAACGACATGCAATGAGTTTTGATGATATAAAGACATAATCATCGAATGCTTTAATCTAAAAGTAGTTTTTAAAAGCATTGTCATAAATCTCAAGTTCTTCATCATGTTCATGCGTTGGCTCTTTGGCACTTGGTAAAATAGAAAACTAGTTAATGTTAAATTTAGGTCTTTCGTCGATCCTATCGCTTGTTGGCAGTGAAATTTATATACCAGTAAATATTGAAATAAAAACAGCTCGATGCAAGATTTTAGAATAAAGGACGAACTCTTAGAACACTTTGAGACAGCAATCCATAAAGCAGCCCCGGGAAAGCAGCTCATGGATATTTTTAGCACGCTCGTTTTGTAATTTTGCAAGCGCTAAACCCGCTGAATTTCCTGTCATAGATAAACAATAGACAAAGCCCAAAGACATCTTGTAATAACGCTTCCTTTATTGTCACTGATTAATCGGATTATAATGTTCTCTACTATTTGTAGAATTCTTTGATTTATAATCACAGAGGTAATGCTGTAAACAAAACAAGTTTAAAAGAAAATTTGACTTCTGTTACTCTTCGCGTATTTCTGCGTTTCTTCGCGGCACCCTAAACGAGACCTTGGCGGCTTAAAATATTGCCGCTTTGCCCGGAAAACCGTAAGCGAGACCAAAATCCAAAATTTACACCCCTAAGCGAGACAACGAGCATCTCCGTCTATTTCATATGGGAGTCTTCCCCCCCCCTGCATTTGACTCCTTTGGCTGAATGTGATGGAATGTTACCTATTAGGGACTTTCCCGCCCCGATCAATAGACCCGGTTTGGGGTGGGGGAGGGGGGGAGGGGAGAGGGCAGGTACTTCTTTGGGTAACTGTGCCAACACCCCCGGGCAAACAGACCTTTCCACCACGGTCCTTTCAGTTTTTGTTATAAGCAACATAACGAAAATCCATCAAGATTTCTGGAAAAAAGCAACCGAAACTCAGTCCCTTACTCGAGTTTGGGAGTTTTTGCCTTTTAAAAATTGCTGAGTTATAGTTTTGCAAAGTCGGTAGCTAAGAAAAGCGGCCAAGTTGCGAGGAGCCTGGGAGAGGGACAACTGAGATATACGCTGGCGTACTGGCGATTGTCACTGGATCAGAAGGCTAACACGTCAATCAAAACCTTTCGCTTACCTCCCATGAGACAGCTCCAAGGCCCAACAATGATTACAACGCAGATCCTTGGCGCGTGAACAGAAAATAATTGAGAAAGCGTGTTTAAAAGCTTCATCACGCCTGAATATTCTTCCCGAATATCGCGGAATTGCTGACGCTAAACACGATCAAGAAACACCCGTAAACAGGATATGATGGCCGTTTTCCCAACAGGCTTTGGCAAAAGCATGAATTTTACCCTGTTTCATTGCTTGAGATCTGCGATCACCTATGAGAGCTTAGTCTACCACGCCTTGGCTCTTTAGCGCTGGTCACGCGTTCCTCCCCAACGCGTGACAATCCCAAAGAGCCTCTGCGTGGGAGACTAACGAAAACCAGTATCGTTGTTATTTTGAGCATCACTGATCGACGACAAAATTTCAGAGATATTAAACTAAAGTAGAAGAATCCTAAATAAAACTCCCCGGTTTGGTAGTGTCACCGGAGATTTTGAATCCGGAATCTAAAGTTATCCGTAAACTTTTGAATCCGAAGAGTTTTGTCGAGTAAACGATTTTTTACTCTAATCCGGATATTTTTCCACCTCTGATATTTAGAATTTGCGATGGAAAGAATATGGCGGATTAAATATACATGATCCAGTTGTAGTCCAGTCGAAGGCCGTTGATTGATTTACCTCGTTCTGTTACAGGTGTAGGCAATCTTTTTTAAAACGCTGTGTCTAAATGCCCGGCAGCCGGGCAAGACCTCAAATGGCCTAATTGCTGGGAGTCAGAAATTTTCGCAGAATTTCCACTGAAATATTCTTTCAAACTTCTTGAGGATATTTGATGTTTCTTTAGAAATGTAGAGCGATTCCAAAAATTATGTTCGTTTGGATGACGAAATAACTGAGCTTGGGAATAGGCTCTTTGCATAAATGGCGCCTAAATTTGAATAACAATACTTGGTACATCCTTAGCCTCACATTCATGTGAAATTTCCGTTGTCTTGAAACATGAATGCGAGGCTAAGGATGTAGCAAGTATTGTTATTCAAATTTAGGCGCCATTTATGCAATGGGTCTGTGCTATAAAATCAGTATGTGTTTGACGCTTACAACGGGAGTTAGAGATATTTATCGAATAGCGACAAAAAACTTCTTTTGAACCTAATGAGAAGATGTGATGTTTGTTTGGAATAGCCAGGCGATTTTAAAAATCCCATCGAAATGTATTGAGAGTGTGTGATGTTTGTCAGGAATTGCAAAGCGACTGAAAAAATTATTTTGAATTTGTAGTAGAGGAATTCTCAGGAATTCTCCGAGCTCTTTGACTGCTGGGCATTTTGTGTTCGGCAATGTGATCACGCAAGAATTGCGAAAACGTGACAATTTCGTCATGTACAAACTCGGAGAATTTGTCCACTATCGCATAGTATTTCCGAACAAACCTCAAACAACACGTTTCGATGAGGTTTTAGAGTGCACCTAACCCAATTTTTTTTCTCGCTAAAACGAATCTACTTGTTATTTGAAATACTTCTGCGAAAAGAATTTTCGATTCGGATAAATCCTCGATTTTCTGTGTCCCGACGAAATCTGGAAAATACGTCCGAAACACCGCCATTTTGTAGCACGACCGAGAATGAGGAGAATGGGTCGAGCAGCTGGAATATCTCCCGTCCTCTCATTTCCTTGAGGATGATGCAAAACATATTCGAAAAGTGCGCAGAAACGCCTTCCAAAGTTGCTATCGACTGTTGCAGCAATATGACAGATTTAAAGAAAGATATACTATACAATTTAATAGCGATGATCGGCCAATAGTACAATAAAATCGTAAACGATGGTTGATTTTGTCGAATTACCGGGCGAATTATCGAACAAGCGAACTAACTCTGTGAGAACCATTGAAGAACTCTTAGTGGAGTTTGTTTCGCAGACTTTCAAACGCTATTTTTAAATTTTTCCGCTGAAAACCAACCAACAATTTGTAGAGATACTAACGACAACCTATATCTTCCAATCCTACAGTATTTATAACATATCCGGCAAAGTCGTGCGATAAATTACGAAGCATTACGACCGATGTATAAGCTTACTGACATGTAAACAAGTCGCAACTATACGCCGCCAACCAACACTTATTTCTCTTTCGATGCAGATAAAAGTTAGCCTGTTCCAGGCTCTCGGTAGTTAGGAGGGAAAAAAGGGAGAGCGAGAGAAAAAATGAGGGAAGACTAAGGCGAGGAAGGAAGGGAGGGAGCCTGTAAGAATTTCTTTAACGACCCTCTTCCGCCCACCCGTGGTTTAATGAAGTGTCGAAAAGTAAAAATGTCAACTTGTTAATTATCTGGAAACGTTCTCCTATTTCTCGCGCGAGGACATAGCGCAATTCGCGAGTGGCAGCATGATCTGACTGCATGTTGTGATCGCTCGTTTTCGCTCGCATGTGTTCGATTGCTGGCTTCCATGGCATGTCTTCTTCAAATGCTGAATTCCACGTTTCAAGACACTGCAGATTTTTATAAATAAAAACCTCACATGTAGTGGAACGAAGTTCCCTCGAGTTTGTTTGTAGAGTGTGGTGAAAAACAAACAATTGATAGCCTTGACGGACAGTGAAGGTTTAATTTTGTCCGATGTAGTCGCTTCGCTTGGCCATAAGCTCGTGAGAAACGAACTGATATCAAGCGTGAGCTAGTTGCCTTACTTGTGCAAGAACCCTTACACGAATGTACGGAACTTTTGATAAACTTGTGTCGAAATCGAACGACGGCATTTCTGTTCCTTCGGCCTGATGGTAAATAAAATAGACAGGCCAGGCCATTTGCCGTTTATTTTTGGGTCTTCTTTTGTCGGCCTCTTTGTCGCTTCACTCTTGTTTATGAAGAGCATTTCGTATTGTGTTATAAGGAGAAAATAGAGCCCTTAGATCGTGCTCCCGAAGCCGAACAATGGCACATACAACACGCAACACAGTCAACAGACTTGCGCGTAAAGAGTTAAATAATTTCAAATCTATCAAAGGAGAAAGAAGCCTATACATCGAGCTCCAGAAACATAAGCTCGATCAGATAGCTGAAAAAATACAAGAATTTCTCTAGACAAGCGTATAGCTTTCTTGAAGTAAAGCTACGGCGTGTCCGAAGAAAACGGACGAGAGCAAATATGATACCCGTGACAAGAATCTATGTACTTCTTTAGAATGCATGTTAGCAACACATTCACTGTAAACGCCATATTTCGTCCCTTAAAAGCAAATACTTGGAGAAAAAATTATAGAGGTGTTTGAGCGACATCAGATAACAGCGGAAATCATGCGGACCTATGACCTCTTAAAATTTGCCGGAGCACGATCTAAGGGCTCTAGTTTTCTCCTTCTAACACAATACGAAATGCCCTTCATAAACAAGAGTGAAGCAATAAAAAGCCGAAAGACCAAAAAATAAACAGCAAATGTACAAATGCCACGAACCGTAGAAGTCGTGTTTGGCCTGTCTATAATTTTTATCTACCTTCATCGACTGCAAATGCAGCTGTCTGCCGACCAAGATTCCATTCTCCAAGAGCTTGATAGCCAGGTCTCTGGACTACCGAAAACAATCTCACACTTCCCTTCTCTCGCCGCGTTCTCAGTCGTCTTCTTCGTTTTCTTCACCGATTCCAATTGCTGCCGCAGAGAATCCAAGCTGTTTTAGCTGCTCCACTTGGTCCCGCATCACTGACGGACCAAGGGAGATTAGAGACAACAGCCTTAGCAATAATAGAACTTTTCCTAAAACCGGTTGAAAAAATAGCAAGAACGTCTTTCCCACGAGCTAGATGATTTGCTAGACATAGTTGCTGCTCCTTCCTTAGCGCTTGAATATTCGGGAAATCCTGCAGACAATCGTCCAAGATGGAAATCAATTCAGATTCCTCGAAATCGCTCGCGCAGGCCGCGCTCGCCATCTCTCTGATTGACAAGATCCGCCGGAGTGTTGACAGTACTGTCAAAATTGACCAATCAGAGGGTATAGCAGCTCCTGCTATACCAGAAGAGGGCCGTTAAAGAAATTCTTACAGGCTCTCCCGCCGCTCCTCGCCATAGTCCTCCCTCGTCTTTTCCTCGCTCGTTTTCGCTTGTCCCCAACTACCGAGAGCCTGGAACAGGCTAGATAAAAGTCGAAGACTAATCCTTTAACATTACATGATAACAAAAATGTTAGACTCACAGAGGTTTTCGAAGGTTTGGAAGACAGCAGTTCGACAAAAATTCTGTGCAATAGTGTCGAAAATATGACCGCGTAATATTATCTGCAGACCGCTTAGGGAGCCCATCCTGTTCGCTTATCCGACAAATTTCACTGCAAGCATTGAGAAAAAAATAGTTACGACTTAGAACGTGTAACAATGTGAAATCGGTAATTGTGTGAAATGCTACCTTCCGCTTTCCTTCCCGCAGCTTCAAAAATAAAGGTCCAAATTTTCAATCGCCGGATCGATGCCAGTGTTTTGCAGTTCATCACCTCTCGAAACCTGCAACACGTACTTCGCTCTTATAAACATGAAGCATTCCAGAAAGTAAATTACAAACTGGGTTTAATAGATCAACCATACCTTGACAAAATACATTCTCGATAACGACAACTGTAGACGGGCTTTAAACACTTGTGGAACCTTGTGTTTAGGTAATGAATTTACCATCCAAAGCAGTCCTTGAGTTTTCTTTCCTGCTTTTCGTTTTCCTGCTCCTCCACTTCGTATCTAGCTTTTCATTGCTATTATTCAAGCATTTCGTTCACAAGAGGTCATCCCCGTCGTCGCTTGAAATATTGGGAAGTGCTCTCAAAGCTCCAAGCAGTGATTTCACAGTTGTCGAACGTGCTCGATCGAAGTTTATTTCAGAGTCTTTCAAATCGAAACTTACCTCTGACTCAAGTGATGAAAAGAAATGATTCTTAAACAAAACTCGGACGTTTTAGTCCCAAAATATATTGGAACGATAGATTTTGCTGTCCATTTTCTCGAGCAAATACAGAGAGCAGACTGAGGCGCCATTGTGTTTGGTTCCTGGGTAGACGTCATCAGCAACCGCCGCCCCAGACTCCCTAAAACTCGGTCGTGCAACACTTCAAGCGCGACTTTGAGAGGGCATAGAAAATCGAGGATTCAAGCAAATTCAAAAATTTTTGCGCCCAAATGCTTCGAATAACAAGTAGATTCGATTAAGTGAAAAAAATTGGGCTTAGGTGCACTTTAATTCTGTGGGAATTCGGTGAACAATTTTGACTGCCGAGCATTTAGTCTATTTGAGACCGTGACCGGCAGTCGGATAAAGACTATCAGTGCGATTTTATGGTCACTGTATGGTATGCACAAGCTTGGAAAATTCGTTCACTACAAATCCATAATATTTTTAGAATCGCTTGGCTATTCCAAACAAACATCGCATCTTCCCATTAGGTTCAAAAGAAGCTTTTTGTTTGATCAACCAATTTCGCGGGCCGATATATTGAAACGTGCATGCGTCGAGTTCATTTGAGCATGCGCACTGAGGGTAAAAAAGCGTTTTCAAAACGGATACGGCGTTGTAGTGTGGACGGCCGAAAACGATACGAAAACGATAAGTGTGGACGCAAATCTTTTTGAAAACGGAGCAAAACAGCTCCGTTTTCGTTGATACGAATTAGTGTGGACGGGGCCTTAGACACAGCGTTTTTAAAATGGGTAATGCCACATTTTTCAGAAACCCAATTTATCGAGGGAAACAATATTGAAGTCCTCCATACTTTATCGGAGATGCCGACGATGGCACGATCAAAACCTGGTCGGTTCCAGATATTAAACTAGCAGTTTCCATTAGAAAGTGAAGTGCTGCAAGTAAAGGTCATGTGGAACATGTTTTATGACATTTAGGAAGTATTGTAGAAGGATGAGTCAACATGAGCTACTAGATTAGACACGTACTGAGGTCGACACAATAAACTGTTCACTCATGTTCACGGCCGTTGACGGCGACTGCATCACATCACGATTAATATATGACTAGACATTTTGTGCCACGCTGTTTTGACTTGTTGGATGTTTAAGGTGGCTCAAAAGAGTTTCCAGCACTTTCCAAGACGTAGATTTTGATGGGTCATTTGGTCAGGCTATGTACGAACAAAACTGTAAAAACTTTAATTGCCTTCGATAAAAACAACATTCTACAATCGCCATGTTGTTGACCTCGTGGTCCCCTTTTCGCGCAGAGCCTTATGGTCAAAAAACAAGAGTTACTACGGTCTGGAGGGCCAGCGGCCGCTCCATCCTCCCGCCCAGTGAGTCGAAAGGAAGAAACGACAACTTAGGCGAAACTTAAGTTACAACAACAAACAGTTTTCTAGGAAAGAACAAGAAACGTTAACGAGTTCTCAGTTAAATCATAGTTCAACATTGTTCCTTTTAAACAGATTCTTCCAATAGGCACAATTTTGCTGCAGGTCGCAACAATGTTCCATTGGGGGTTTTCACTTCAGCCATTCGAACTCTGCCATCTCTCCCTGGAAACGTTTTCAGAATTCGTCCTAAAGGCCAATGCGAACGCGGCGCATCATCATTCTTTATCAGGATAAGGTCTCCTTCTTTCAAATTCCTCTCTTCTTTGTTCCACTTTGAGCGGATTGCCAGCGAGGGTAGGTATTCTTTACGCCACCGCTGCCATATCATGTCAGTTAGTGTTTGTGCCATTCTCCACCTTTTCCGGCTGTTCACTTCACGCTCTTCAAATTGGCCGGGTGGACTGTTTGGTGATGCTCGCCCGATGAGGAAATGGTTCGGCGTCAGCGCTTCGTAATCATCAAGGTCATCGCTCACCGAAGTAAGGGGTCGACTATTAATGATAGCCTCTGTTTCAACAAGGACTGTATGGAGGGTTTGCTCGGGAAAACTTGGTCGTTAATGACGGTCTTCATAGCTCTTTTCACCTGCTTGACCATGGACTCAAATATTCCTCCCATGTGTGGAGCTGAAGGCGGGTTAAAGTACCAGTTGATCCCTTCTTGGGCCAATTTACCGACGATTTGTTCTTGGTTCAACAACCTCAAGGCTTCTGCTAGCTCTCTTTCTGCCCCTACGAAATTGCTTCCATTGTCTCAACGGATCGTCTTAGGGTTTCCTCTCCTCCCACGAAACCTTCTCAGGGCCATAATAAACGAATCAGTTGTAAGGTCGCCCGCTAATTCTAGGTGAACCGCACGGGTTGTGAGGCATGTGAAGATACATCCCCACCTCTTCTCAGTCACTCTTCCCCTTTTAACATTAATTGGACCAAAATAATCTAGCCCAGTGTGAGTAAACGGCGGCTCGCAAAGAGCAAGTCTTTCTTTGGGTAAAGTGGCCATTAATGGGACGGTTGGTTTAGCCCTTCTCCTCTTGCAGTGAAGGCATTCATTGGTGACCTTTCTAACAAACGACTTCCCTCGCAGGATCCAGAACTGTTGGCGTACGAGAGCCAGCGTGTGTTCCTTCCTACATGGAAGTGTCTTTCATGGATGTCTTGAACCAGTAATCTTGACAAAGGGTGTTTGGGAGAAAGAAGCACCTGGTGCTTTGCTTCAAATGGTATCGGGGCTCTTTCCAGCCGACCTCCAACTCTGATGACTCCATCAATGAGAACTGGTTGCAGTGGAAGCAGTGAGCTGTTGGGCGCGAGACTTCGGTTTGCTTGCAGATCCTGGTAATCGTCCTGAAACGATTCAATTTGGGCTTGTTTATTCAAGGCCAACTTGGCTTCTTGGAGATCAACGGCACTCAAGTACTTGATTCGGCGCTGTGGAGGAGGTGATATCTTCTTTGCTTTACATCTCAGGTTAAATCTGAACCTCATCCACCATGCGTAGAGTCGACATAGCTTCTTCCAAGAAGAGTACCTTTCCCATTGCACCATACATACAGATGGAGACGTCGACATTGCAAGGACTGAGCTTTTGACTTCTAGTTCCTGTTCATCAATGACCGGTACTTCTTTGACTCTAGGCCATTCTGCTTCAGGCCGCAACAGAAAGTCTGGACCACTGATCCATCGACTTTGTGGGGTTAACTCATAAATCTCCTTTCCTCTCGTGCAGTCGTCTGCCACATTTATGGTGCCGGGGATGTGATGCCACTCACTAAGGTTCGAGTTTGAGACGATTTCAGCAACCCTGTGAGACACGTACGTGCTGAATCTTCTCTGGGTGTTGCTAAGGTAGTGCAGCACTATCTTAGAGTCAGTCCAAAAATGTGTTTCATCGATCTCAAAGTCAGTTTCTTCTGATATCTTAGACTTAAGCCTGCTGGCCACAACGGCACCCTGCAGTTCCAGGCGTGGTATGGTCAAGGTCTTGATTGGTGCTAGCCTTGTCTTACTGATAACAAAGCTCACGTCCACATGTCCATCAATCACTGCACGGAAATACGCAACTGCCCCGTAAGCAAT
Source organism: Platygyra sinensis (assembly GCA_019787425.1). NCBI lineage: Eukaryota > Metazoa > Cnidaria > Anthozoa > Scleractinia > Merulinidae > Platygyra > Platygyra sinensis. The sequence continues at coordinate 2,744 of JAHPZR010007666.1, read as the reverse complement.
TTCTGAGGCGTCACAGAAAACGTGTAGCTGGACGTTTCGGTATTGGCCACGGTGGAAGCCGTACCACCTGGGAATCATGATTGTTTGTAAAGATTTTAAACTCTCCTTCCAACTTTGCCACTTCTGAAGGATATCGTCAGGTAACTCGTCATCCCAATCGACCCGGCGTCTCCAAAGTTCCTGAATGATTAATTTTCCCTTTATCACGTAAGGGACAGCGATACCAAGGGGATCAAACACGCTGCTCATGGCACTCAAAATTCCTCGTTTTGTGTTCGGGAATTCACCTTTGACTGGTTCAAGGCTCAACATATCTTGTTCCGCACACCACCTCACTCCCAAGGCTCTTTCTTGTGGCAACTCATTACAGTCGAGGTGAACGGTGTCGCAGACCACTTCAGATGAAGGAATTGCTGTAAGCACTTCGCGGCTGTTTGACATCCACTTTGTTAGACGAAACCCGCCAGTTTTTAGAACTTCTATCAAATCTTTGGCAAGAACGGTGGCTTCATCGGAACTTTGCTTTGATGCCAAAAGGTCATCCATGTAGAAATTTCGCTGAATGGCACGGATCACATCTTCGCTGAACGTTTCTTGCTGTTCACGAGCGGTTCTCTGTAATGCATAGCTGGCACAACATGGTGAGTCGACGGCGCCGAACACATGAACGGCCATCTGATACTCGCTTGGTGTCTTTGTTTCATCCAAGTCTCTCCACAAGAAGCGCAAGGAGTCTCTGTCTGCTTCACAAACTCTCACTTGATGAAACATTTGTTCGATGTCTGCCATGATGCCGATCTTTCCAGTGCGAAATCTCATTAGGATTCCTACTAAATCGTTTAGCAGGTCAGGGCCAGTTAGAAGCTTATCATTCAAGGAGACACCGTCAAACTTAGATGCAGCATCAAACACTACACGGACCTTTCCAGGCTTGTTGGGATTTAGGACGGCATGGTGTGGCAGGTACCATGTTTTTGGAGTCGTCGCTTCCGCTTCCTCTTCTGTCATCTTTTGGGCATGCCCCTTGGCGGTTTAGTCATTTATGACGTTCTGATACTTCTCTGCTAGTTCTGGATTTTTCTTAAGTTTCTTCTCAGTACAGCGAAGTCTTGAAACGGCCATGGCACGATTGTTCGGCAAATCTGGTTCATCTTTCCATAACAATGCTGTTTTGTAGTGGCCTTCCTCTTTGACTGTGGTGTTTTCAAGGATAGCCAGTGCTCTTTTGTCGTCGACAGAAAGAGCAGACTCAGAGAGAGCCCGCTTGGTCCCATAAGAATCGATTTCCCAAAATCGTTCAATCTGATGTTGCAACATGGTCTCTTGGTCCATCGTAAGAAGGTTCGCATTGATTGAATCACAGTGTCCTGGGCTTACATTTCCGAACAGGGTCCATCCGAGAGGAGTCTTAACGGCGATAGGTTCATCCCATCGTCCCTGTCGGACTTCAAGGTGAATTAACAAGTGTGCCATGTCAGAACCAATGAGAATCATCACTTCCTCGCCTTCGAGCTCGGGAAGATCGACATTTGACAAGTGAGACCATTGTTCAGCGGCCCGTTTCTTTGACAATTTGAAAGATGGAATGTTAAGTTTGTCAATGACCCAGGCTCCATGGACCATAACTGGGTCTGGTTGACCCTTGGATGAAAGACCAAAGCTTACTCTGCGCAAGTTCTGGGTAGAGACATCATTAACTGTGTTAATGTCTAGCTGATAGCATTCACCAACTAGTTGTAAATGCTCTGCAATTTCTTTCCTAATAAGGGTGGAGTCACTTCCAGGATCGAGGACAGCACAAGTGCTGATTAGGTTTCCTTGACTATGAATCTGGACCGGCAGCACTTGAAGGAGAACCTTTCGTTGAGGCTGAACAGATACTTGGTTGATGTTACTCTGATGAGTTGGCGATGAACTTGACAGAGGTACGGAGTGGCGAACACTTTCTTGTGATAATGCTGATGACTGAATTAAAGAACTGCTTTGGATGTTGCTTGGACCAGGCTGCGAGACAACGCTTTGTACTTGGACAGTTCTTGGCTTGATGGTTCGTTTTCAAGCAGTTAAAACAAAGTTCCTGTTCCCATGCGAGTTTTCGCCTTTCTTGCAGGTGCTTAGACTTGAAGACAGGGCAGTAGGCCACAGGGTGTTTGCTCTTGCAAATAACACACGCCTTTGCTGTTTTAGGGGGTTTCTTCTCCAGCTCCTTGTTCGGTAATTGGTTTGGGGTTTGCTCTCGATCAGACAAACCATTGTTGCTTCTAGGAGTGTCAGGAGAGATTTCTGTGGTAGTGATTAGGGAGCTGATCTTGGAACTTGGCTTTGATTTAATGGACCTTGTTTCTTGCCCCATTCCTCACTTATGAAATCTTCCAGAGGGTTAAAGAGTGTTTCTACTCGCTTGCAGAGCCACTTTTCAAACTCCACCAGGTAAGACCTATCGCTACGTCCTTCTATGTGCTCGTACCATCTCACTCTGAGGTTCATTGGCAGTCTCATGGTTGCCCTACTGAGATACTCTGGGGTTTGGAGAATAGCTGATTGACCCATCTTCACACACCATGTTGTACATGCCTTTACTTGGTAATGGTAGTCACGCAATGCTTGCCTATCATTTGAAGGTACATACGTACTGTTCAACATGTCATTCAGATAAGCAGAGGCCACACTGTTAGGATTCCCAAACTGACGTTTCAATATCTTCAGGGCAGTTGGGTAGCTATGGCCTGTGACACCTAGGCTCT
>JAHPZR010007665.1:7500-27086 GCA_019787425.1 Platygyra sinensis | reverse complement strand
AAGTGGACTAGGTTTGAGATGAAGCAGGGACACTGTGTTGTGTTAATGAGACACACACTGCTCTCACAGTGCCACTCTCTGCCCCAATTTATGAATGTGTACTATACTGAGTGAAACAAATTTTGCACTGTGGGTAATACTGCATTGGACTAGCATCCTCCAATGGGAAGTAAAATACAACTAATGCTTAATGCTGCAGGATTTTAGATGAACACTACCAGTATGGGACTCTTAGCCTGATGGAGACTTTTTGGAATAAAAGACACAATTGTCAAATACTGTACTTGTGAAATTTTTGTTGCTAGTCTGATGAGGCATTCCATCTCAGCCAAGAGACTCTTCAGAGACCTTAAGAATTCACAGGCAAACTCGTTGAGCATCACACCAGAAGTCCTGTTTGCAAATTCTTAATGTTGACAGTCTGGCCCTCTATCACAGAGGGATTCCCAACCATATGTTCACCTATGAATTCTAAAGGTCTCTGAAGAGTCTCTTGGCTGAGACGAAATGCCACGTCAGACAAGCCACAAACATTTCACATGTATTTGACAATTGTTCACCTTTTGTATAAAGACACAATTGGTAACCAATTAGCAAATAATGTTCTCTAGCGCCTTAAAGATTATTTCTAACATTAATCAGTCAATTTTGATCTTTCATTATTTTTATATGCAAACTGGCCTTACTCAAATTATTTCTCCAGATAATTTACCCTCCAACATATACAGCATTGTAGTAAAGACCTGCAGATAACATAAATCCCAGGGGGAAGGGAGGAGGAAGAATTACTTGAGAAGGGGCAGTACTCAAGGAGGTCTAATCCCTCAGAAATAAACATTTTCCTCTGAAAAGAGAATGCTTTCAGATTCCCTCTGTACAACATGGTACCTGGGGAGGGAGAGTGGGGGCTATTACTCAACAAAGTTTTTTTAATGGCAGTTGCTACCAAAAAAGTGATGCTTCTTTGACATACTAAAGTTAAGATAAAGGAAAGGTTGCCCCAACCCTTTGGACTACACTGGTAGAAACTCTACAGTATTCTAAAACAGGATCCCAAAGGATCTTGTGTAGGAAATTCTAAACACGTTTTTACAAGATCCCTTTTGATTCTGCAGCATTCTTGCTAAAATACCACTCCTAGTTAGTATCCTAATGAATCCTATAAGATCTCACAGGATCCTACCAGATCATGTAAGATCCTCTATATTACATGTAACCAGTGGTATTCTTCGACTTGTGAAATCACTAGCTCCTTCCTAGCAGAACTCCAGTATATTCCATTATAGACAGTATCCCTTTCAACCTAAGTTGAAACAGGGATGGCCTGACTTCTTGACTAATTTTTCCATTCAGTATGTTATAGATCATTTAGAAACCAGCCCTAAGAAAATATGTGCACTGATTGGTTAAAAATCATGTTTCTATGGCTCAACAGAAACTCAGAACTAGCATGAGCTGTTGACGTAATGATGGCGCGAGTAAAGAGAATTTACATTTGGATGATCAAAGTAAAGAAGTTGTTTTCCTTTTTTCATCACAGTGTTTTCTGAAAGGTATAGAAAACATGCTCTATGTGTTTCTATCGAGTTATATATTCACTCGTGAAAGTTTTGGAAATCTCGAAAAATCTGTGGAAACAACTGCCTATAGCTCGGGTTTCCACAGCATTTCTTGTTCTCCCAAACTTCCACATGTGTTTCAATAGAAACATGGTACATGTTTTCTATTTCTTAACTAAATCACATATGAAGTTCATTTGAACTGTGGGAATGCTGATGAAATTGACATGCGATCATCGCAGTTGTAATCCAATTTAACCAATTGTAAATTTTAGCCTGAAAAAAAATTCCAATCAACTTTGTTTCATATGTCTAAGAACCCATGAGTTTGAATCCTGTTGAAGCCCTGAAAATTTTTTTCAGGCTAAAATTTGCAATTGCTTAAATTGAGATTACAACTGCAATGATTACATCTCAATTTCACAAATCACTTACCTGGCTTGTTCTCTTTAAGAACCATTCCTTCAGGCCATGGACAGTGCGTACTTTGTTCCAGAACCTCTTTGTACAGATCAGTGGTTGATCATGTTTAACTTCAAGAAGGTGGAAGCACTCCTCGTCAACACATGACACTCTTCCATGGTTAGAACATTCCTGACTACCCTCATCTCTACCTTGATGACAGTATGGGCAGGCTACACACAACTCATACTGCAGTCCACTCAGGTATGGCAGGTCCTGTGACAAGGCTTGTAAAGTTCCTTCAACAAATTCACGCACTTGTGTAGCTAGTTCTTCTGACTTTTCTGCTGAAACCTGATGACTTTGTGCTTCTAAATTCCTTAGAACAATCTTCACAAAATTCTTCTTGCAAATGAGAATGAAATTATGGAGTTGTTTCCCAATAAAAAAACAAGCTCCGTTTTGGTACAATTTGGGCTGCTCCATGGGCCAAGTCTTCTCACAACACCAACGAATGGTTTGCGACACAAGCTGTGAGAACAGACCATGAGGAACAAAGCCATGCACAAAGCGAAGATACAAAGGACATGGATCAGTGTGGGATGGCTCTATTTGACAAAAATCTTCCGGTGATGACTTAAGTTGAGCTGGTACAAAGTACTTTGCATCACTTGGAGAAGGTGAGAACTTAGCGATCAAACCAAATTGCTCCATCATGTCCAAGATGTCATCTTTGATAATGCCCTGTTGAATAAACTTGGAAAAGGCATGATCAACAAGTTCCATGCAGAGGATGCCATTTCTCTCTAGTTCCTGCCAGTACTTGGTATGTATAGGATCCTAAGAAATAAACATAACAAGGCATACAGTTAAAAGTACACATACAGCTACTGAGGTACCTAGCTACTTTTAGCCACATGAGGCCAAAAGGATTTTGTTGACAATGGTTTCCTTTCCATTACAGTAGTTCTCTCAAAAGGGGGATGGTTTTATACCAAGAATGCTGTTGTAAAAACAGAAATTCTGGAAGATACATTCATTCTAAACAAGGTCTGGCAGAAAATGATAATATATTTTAAAGTATATTTTGGGTACCGGAAGTAGGCAAGACTGCCGATACACCAAATAATTACCCTGGTTAAAGGTAATTTGGGAGTCCCCACGGGTCAAATAAAATTTGACCTCAGTGGGGTTTGAACCCGCAATTGACATCCAGATTAGAACCACTGATGCTCTACTGACTGAGCTACGAGGCCAGTACAAGAGCAGGTCAGGGTAATTGAAATAGTGAATCATGGTATACGTGTCAAATCATATAGATATAAGAGTGGAACCGAATAGCACCCATGAAACAGAACTATTTTGGGCAATACTGCCAATAAATAATAATATTATCATTTCTGTTTCACAGGTGCTACATGGTTCCCCCGGGGAGGGGGGGGGGTTACTCCCAGAAAAATTGGGTTGGAGTGTGCGCCCTGCTTCCCAAAACCCTTACCCTATTTATGACCAAAATCCACAATATTCCCTACCCTATTTATGACCTGAACCTTACATCAAAATCCTGTTTCAGACTTGCGTTATAATCGGATCCCTAGTTCAGACCAATGGTAAATTACAGTGTACCGTAACCAAAAATTGCGACGGGATTTTATTGATTTTCTTTTCGATAATGATGAAAAAGTGGCTTCTCGGCTTAACATCATACCTATATCAAGGCCAGAGTACAAAACCCATACCCTATTTATGACAGAAATGGCCAAAATCGGCATATAATTCATGGTAGGACACATAATAGTCTCCTTCCCCTTTTACGCCTTAAATGCTAACCGCAAGCAAACAGGAGTAATTAAAACCAAACCACAAGCAAACACAGTATTTAATTGCAAAGGTTTGGTTTTAATTACTTCTGTTTGTTTGTGGTAAGTATAAGGGGTAAAGGGTGAAGGAGACTATCCGTCATGTGTCCTACCATGAATTACATGCCCCAAAATCAGTTAAAATCGATACCCTATTTATGACCAAAATGGCTGAAAAAACCATACCTATATAGCCCATACAAGGGAGTACCCCCTCCCCCCGGGGTGGTTCCACTCCTATAGCTAAGGTCTGGCAGATGTTAGACATATTGGGTCATGTAGAATCGTGCATCATCATTCTCTAACATGTCAGCCAAATTAACAGAAAGATGAACTATTCTGATAATTATTAACAAAAATTTAATCATACTGTACTTTTAAACACTAAAGGTGAAGATCAGATGCAGGTAAACAATTTAATTTTCTTACCATTTTGTCAAAGTGTGGAATGGTTATCAGCTGCTTCAGTAGGTCAATCAGCCACTGAGCCTTGAGAACAACTGTACTGCGATGCTTGATAATCATACCAAGGCCATGGTAGAAGCTGATCATACCATCAAACTCATCTGCATCTTCTATAAAGCAATGCTTTTTGGCATAGCTTTGGAGTTGGTTGAGAAGTCTGTGATAAATTTGCTGAGCCATCAAAGCTTCAATCACCTTTTCAAACAGAAACCATCTAAAAGACAATCATGGAAACTGCATCAAATTTCATCACAATGCATTACAATTTCTACTATTTACAGTCTATAAAGATTACCATACTCTTACTACTCCACAAAGTTTTAAATCATTTTTGATAACTTTTTCCCTTCTTTGTTCCAATGTTCTCATAGCTTTTGCTTCTCAAATGACCAACAAAGAGAGTGCAAGAACTAATTGATTTGTCAAGGTCACACATTTGTGTTAAAATATCAATGCCTTTGCACAATTCTTGAAATTTGATTTGCTTGTTAAACTGAAGTCATCAAAAAATGCCACAAAAAGAGGTCATCCTCCAACCTGCACACCCACCTGTCCCCAGAGTTGTTGGAAATTTATCAAAACCTTTGCTGAGTGAGAGTAGTAATGCAGTCTTTTCTGTAAAAACATTATTCTAATAAGGGCTGATTTACATGCATGGTACGACTTTGTCACATGCGATAAGCTTGACAGGCCTATGACATAAATTGTTTTGTGTAAATCAAACCTAAAACTGGCTTACAATTGTTGTGTACGCCAAAAACCACAGCTGTATAATTTTAAAACATGTTTTAAAACATTACGACAATCAGAGCTGATATTGATAAAAAGTGATGAATTTTATGACAAATTTTTACTGAGAAGGAGACGAAGGTGAAGTTTCCTTGTGTCTAAATGGCGGACAAAGTTGTTGTTGACTGATTCACATCAAGTAGTTTCTCAAAAAGTACTGGATGACTGAAGTGAAAAACATCTCTTTAGATAGTTTTTTCAAAGTGCAGGAAGCTAAAGTATGATTTGTTTACAGTTTATTAGAACATTTACTCTGCAAGTGCCTATGCAAACTTATGGATATTTACTTTTGTAAGTGAAAGTGTTGTTCACATGTAAATGGTCCTGATGAGGGAATTGCAAGTTTAAAATTTCATGAGAAAAACTGACATCACACGAATCATGAAGTGATGAGTGCACTATCGGTTTTTGAAGTGAAATTAACACAGAATTTAAGAGTCGGGTGATGAATTTTTTGGAATCACAGAGCAATCTCTAAATTTTCAATGAAAGAAAACGCTGTTTCACTTATGTATGTACGAATGATGCACTATTCAACGCTCGCTTGAGAAAAGCTATTCCAGTTGAAACAACTGTCATGACCGTCAGAAGCTAGTGAATAGAACAGTCAGCTTGAATCACAAAACTTAATTTGAACTTCGTGGTTGGCAAACCTTCAGTTTGAAGTTATAATCACACAAGATATATACCATTTGAACACATTCAGGTCAAAGCACGGAGAAACTTGTCTTTCACTTTCAAAAACACTTGTGTTTGTTTTTGGCTTTGTGCACGGCGACAGTCGTTTAAAAGGGTTCTGTTTCTAATATGTTGTTGTTGAGTTGCTGTTTTGTTGTTGCTCCAGTGCAATAATAATAATAACAATAATAACAAATTTAATATATAATAATGATAATAATAATCATAATAATAATAATAATAATAATAATAATAATAATAATAATAATAATAATAATAATAATGAGAGCAACAACCATAGTAAAGTTATAAAAATGCTCTTTTAAAAAAAGAAAGTTTTAAGTTTGTATCATGCAAAGCTTCACTTTCAAGAGTCGCAATTCCACACTGAATACCTCACTTAGGTAACCAATCAGGGTGCAATAATTCTTAGAAATATGCAATTCTAGCTAAGATCCGTGGTCTGGATATTGGCTTTACGGTATATGATTAACCTATCCTGATTCTTCCCAGTTTTGAATTTTGGTGTTACGTGACAAACTCAATTGCAGAGTGCAGGCAGTAGCATCTGTTTGTAGACAATAATTTACCTGACTGGTATCTTCTCCCCCATATATGGCTCCTGTCTCAACACCTCCATGATTTTGTTCCGCAGTTCTTGAATGTCATTTGCGTTCTCCTTTAGCTCTGAAAATAGATACACTACCTTTTGACACTTGCAGTACTATGTTTATACACAAAATAGAGATACATTTTCAGTGTGCAGAGAGATCCTACAAATGAAAATATGTTAAGGTTACTTCAAACCTTCGCGCGGCTACATTGGACAATTTTTTTTTGTCAAGAAAATGAAAGTTCGTTAGTTAAGGTATCATTTCCCGAAAAAATGTAAGTAAAATATTAAAACATGCGCGAGTTATTGAGAAAAAGAGATTTTTTTAATAAAAGTTAATAAACCGCAAAGGTGTAATAATCCTTTAAGTCATTGTCTCCCCAGCTACCTTTCGCAGCAAATGACTCCTCTTTCAATGCATTAGCTTTTTTTGTTTACGCTCAACTGTGGTCACGCTTTCAAAACCAAATCCTTTCGTCAGCTTGAAACACTTTACAACGGAGAAAAGTCCTTGGATAAAAAGCAAACCAAGGCCAGGACCGAAAAAGACCACAGCAAAAATGTATGCACCTGGAACGTGGCTGTGACACTATCGCTTCCCACGAAGCTCAAGTTTGCATACTGTGAACGCTTAGGGTTCTGTTATTTCATTGGCTCGCGACTTTTCAAGTTGACACATTCCTCTGTGAAGGCGTGATATGCGTGTAAATCTTTAGAAGGCGAAAACTCGCACTCGTTTTTCAAGGGAATCCCTTCTCCTTAAACGAATTAATAGGGTATGTAGATTTGACAGTTTTCCGTGAAATTTGGTCAGAACATTCCCTGATAGATATAGAACAAAAAAGGGGCAGCAATTTTCCTTATTTTAAATACTTTTCTCGTGGCGGCCTTTAATGCAACAGGTTACGCGAATTTTTCAGTAGTCGAACTTGACAGATATACACGTATAAAAAGACAACCAATGGAAATACAAGAAAATGCTGACAAGTTTTTGGAGATTGATGCTTTGTGATTAACACTGCACAGTTATTTTGCATGAACAATCACATTTGGACACCCGATTAATTCGCTGGAACATCAGTCGGTCATTTTGGAGTTGACGGCCTCTGCTGCCTTCGGAAAGCAAAACCCAAAACAAAACATAATTTTATCGAATTCTACAATTTATAACCTTTCTTTTCATATATAGTTTGTGGGGGTTTCCTTGAAAACAGCGCCCGTACGAATTTTTTTCTGAAGGGCACCCACCAAGGTTTGAGGTAACCTTAAAATCTGATCTGATCCCACACTAGAGCTGCAAAGCTATGAGAACAAGCAAGTTTAGATGAAAGGCAAGTAACAACATGAGAAAAAGAAATAAAAAGGAAGTCAGCATCTTTGAAGACATGCACTGATGTGAAATCAACATTTTGCTGTTTTTTTAAAGCAATTTTTGGCAATTCAGAGCAAAAAAATAGATAACATAAAATTTGACATAAATGGATATGCACACAGCCCTTCAAATTTATATAGTACCCCTCAGAAGAAACCTAACAGGGAAGGCATTTGTGAACAGGTACAGAACAGATAGAGAATGGATACAAGAACGTGAATAGAACGAGTATATAACAGATACAGAAGGGATACTGAACAGAAATGGAATGAATAAGGAACGAGAAAACCGATAAATCTGATGTTTTGATTGACCTTTACTACAGTGCTTTTTAGCCAGCTTTGCGGAAGGATTGGGGAGGATAACGTTCAGTCTTAACTGACCATTCATTTAAAATAACATCACTAAAAGTATTGCAAAATGTCGAGTGTTGCATTTGCTTAATTGGCTTGTTGGCAGTATTTTGTACCACTCCCGTCCTCAGCCACATTTGCTGAACCGTTTTTGACAATACTTCAATGTTAAATCTCACTTAAGTATTCGTGTAACTACAAGAGCCACCAGTTTGCATTGAAAGTGCTTGGCAAGCTAAGCTGGTTATCTCTTCCTTTCGATCCTCAGGCAATCACGCACTACAGGTCACTTTGTGTCGTTTTGGAAAAAGATTCTCTAACTGGCCTTGAATTTAAAATACCGGTCTTCTTTTCCATATTTTTCAAGTAACTGGACTCACATTTTCACCACAAAAATGTAAGTTTAATCTTTGTATTTCGCATAAGGTATTAGTGCCGTTAATTGCTTGGAAGCACTCTTGTAAACAAGTTCTCAGAAATCTTGTTATTCTTGGCTTGCACGTGACGTCATCATTTTCTAAAATCCAAAACTAAATAGCCACCGAAGTTTTTATCCTCATCAGGCATTAGAATGGGTAAATTGACATTTGTTTACAACGTTTCAGCTCAGTAGCTTGCTTCGTCTGGAAACCAACGCATTTTGAATTTCAGAGCTATGGCGGTGCGTGACATAAAGCTACGAGCGCGTTTGTTGAAAAATATCTTCTTATGTCCTAATTTTCAGCCTATTCGGAGGTTAAAGTATTAGGAAAAGTGCTTCTGTCCATGCCTTTTTGTTCAGTGCAGATAATAAGTCGCCCAGATAGCCAAAGTAAGTTCCAGATGATTACACTATTTTCCAGCCGCCATGTTGGGGTTCCACGGAGGTACACCAACATGGCGGCTCCATACTGGGCTCTGTAAATTTGTGCAGAATATTTCGACCAATATCTCAGGTTTAGGAAAATGCACAGACTTAAAACTTGGACAAGGTTCATCTTTACCAGTCTCCTATAGCATCCCAATTTCCTGACTTCATCCTCTTAATGGTTTTCGATTTATTTTTATATTGCGTGACAGTGCAAGCCAAGAATACTGAACAAGTTCTGAGAATGCTTACCAATGGAATGTACGCTACTAGAACAAGGACAGAATAGAATGGATAGAGAACGGATATGGAAGAGATATGGTATGGGTATGGAATGGATATGGAACATTCAGAATGGACAAAGAGTGGGAACGAGAACACAAGTGGTACGGCAACAGAATGCAGTCTCTCAAGCATTCCCTAGATGTTAGGTTTCTTCTGATCGGTATCGTAGCCACATCCATCTTTAATTTAGTTTGGCGTGTCCTTTCACTAGATTTTGAAAGTGCATAAAAAAAACAACTGGACGTGACAAAATGAAAAACAAAGACAAAATGTGTTGATGAAAAATGAGTCTCCATTAATGTATTGGTGGAATTGCACCAATGCATTGAAAAAAACAGTAAAAAAACATATTTCATGGTTCACCATCTCTGAGCAGTACTGTAACTTGGTAGTTATGATCAATCATTACATTAACCATACATTCACATTAGTACTTTAATACCTGTTTGGAGGGTCCCTCTCTTTGGATCTATCAGTGAGCTTGTGTTATCAATGCTGAACAATGGCCGGACCAGATGTTTCCCATAATCTTTATTGGAAATCCCCTTCTGTATTTGATATTTTATTACTGCAATGTCTTCAGCTGGTTTGTCAGCATGTGTGCCTACAATGAACACTGGTGGCCGCAGATAAGGCAGCCGCCTTTGAGCAATAAAATCTGGTCCTTCTTTTACTTGTGTTACACTGTGGATTGTAGCAAGCCATGATAACAAATTCTCCAGATTTGTTTCATTGTTTGGGTTTTCCAAATATATATCACAAGTTCCCTGTCTAACACAGGGCTCAGCTGGGGCATGTAATGGCTTGCTGAGGTTGTGTACCAAAACATATATTGCCCGTGATGACAAGAAAAGAGGATGAGAGGCATAGTACAGGTGCTGTCCAGCAAAATCCCACACATCCATAGTTACAACAGATTCTCCTCTGGGGATATCACCTTCCACTCTACCATAATTCAGCAACTGATAAACATGTTTTGTGATGTCATCAGGAGGTGAAGTGGCATTGATGATTACATCAGGCTCATCTGGCTCATTTTCACTTCGGCAATCAGGCAAATGTTTGGGTGGCAAGGACACATCTGACTGACAAAGGTGACCTACAGTCTCTTCAAACTAAAACAGTGTCAAACAAGAAATGATTAGCAACATGATTGCATGTACTACCTGCCAACTATCGTGCCTTAGGTGTCACGCTTGCAGGTAAAACACGCAAGTTCAACCTCATGCCTCCTTACATGTATATACCTACACTGACCAACTTCTTGAACCCATTTTGCTGAAAAATTGGAACTATCACTTAACAGCCTTTCTCATACACTGTACAGTCTTTAAAAATACATGTACTAAAGTTGAACCAATGAAAGAAAATAAAATTTCCTAAAAAAGGATGGTGCCTAAATTCTTTGACAAGGGTTTCACTATCATTTTCAGCAAGAGGACAACAGGTTTACACAGCAAAACTATTTAAACTAAACTTCTATGGTCAAACCAGGCACACAAAATCATCCTCACAGCCAATCAGTTTCCCTGGTGCCTGGTTCATTCAGCCCTTAATGAAACCTCTGTTCAGAGTACGTAAACTAGCAGCTGCATTATTTTGAGCAAAACATCTAGAGACTGGGACTACGAAACTGTCAAAATTTCTTTGGAAATCTTGGCAACATACATGCAATAAAAAATCTTATGAGGACTTTGAATATGTTTAGCATGTCAACAAAACTTCCAGTACTTTAAAATTACAGGGTTCGTACACTTATGACCTGTCAAAATTCCATGACTTTCCATGACTTTTTCCATGACTTTTTGAAATATTCCATGACCTGAGTTAAGCTATTTCCCTCCGGCAGTAGTGTCAAAACAATCATTTATTCAGCTGAAATTACATTTGATTTTTGTTAATTTTTCAACTTTGGATCTTAATGCCTTTCATTCATAGAAAACATACTGATTTTCCATGACTTTCCATGACCTACACCTAAATTTCAGGACTTTCCAGGCCTGGAAAATGAAATTGTAAAATTCCATGACTTTCCAGGTTTTCCATGACCTGTACGAACCCTGAATTAAAACTCCGATACCTAAGATACCAGGTACAGTGCCGCCTGAAAGTATGGACCCATCAGGTTGCAGCAAAACCTAGCCTTTGCCACGTCCACTGCAGGTGAAAATACGTAGCACAGCGGTAAAGACGAGTGCGACTGCAACTTTAAAAATACCACAGCAAAATAGACAAGGTAATACCTTGGAAAAGTAATGTTAGTGTACTGAGGAGGGTGGTGTTTTTTTTCATCAATGTTTCATGTGAAATCTATCATAATCTGGAATCAAGAACACACTCCATAAAAAGTCAAATAGTTTTACAAGGTTTATCCTTTAGTTTCTTTTTTGCTTCTTCAAAATATACATGTGCTGACTTTGGTAAGCCCATTTACAAACTATGACTACACTATACGTAGGCTTTTTAAAGGCACCTGGAGGGTTTTGAAGGTCACTTGGTTAGATGCCAACTGGATGGAGTCTGTAACTTCTGCCACAATCAACAATGAGTTGATACAAATATTGGCACTGATTAAAATACGTCTGCACATGCTGAATGTTACCAGTTTCAGGTAAAAATGTCACTGTTTGTCGTCAATTTCTTTTCTTAATTTTAAAATCAATGCATTAAAAGAAGTAATGCAACTTCATGACTTAATTTTTGAAACAAAGAAGGTCGGGAATCAGTGGAAATCAAACAGGTAACATCTTTCGATTTCAATTGTTTCATGCGAAGGTCATGCAAAATGTAAAAGAAAATCTACTTAACTGATGAAAGGTTTCAATTATCCTTTGGATCAAGGGTATAAAGGTGAATAACATACTTCCCCATAGGAATCTTTACCTAAAGGAATATTACATGTGCTGAATGCCGTCAGGAATATAGAACAGTCGCCGCTCTAAAAAAAGCTCATTCTTTGTCAGAATCAGCAGTGTAAATAAAATGGGTATTGTAAGATCTGGAGGTACTGATAAACAAAGCAGGTGAAAAACTCTTTGAAAGGTTGAAATTAAAAAGAAAACAGTTCATACATGTCCCTAAAAATGCGTAGATTACCAACTCTTACATCCAAAAAACCCAGGCGATGCAATACGAAAATAGGAAAATGATGGCATGTCTTGATGGCTTTTCGGAATTTCTTGTCTCAAAAGGGAACAACAGGCAAAGCAACCTTTCATAGGCTCGGTGACCTTTTTCCAACATTCTGATCAGAATTGCAACAAGCCGAATATTTGAGAAAATTAACAAGCCTTGTCATGACCGCTTATGAAAGTTGTATACTTTCTGAGCTGGCCAAGACGACATCTTCCATTTGTGAGTCGGGCCATAATTAAATTGATGGTACATGTAAGTAGCCTGTAGGACCAGGCAAATTTGACTGGTTGCCGCAAATTTGATGAATTAAAAAGTGGCTAAGCAAGATAACATGTAGCATTTGATTGACTGATAAGTTTCCAATTACCAAAACAAAAAGTAATCAAAGATTAGATGAAGTCAAGATGCCTTTGCTGTATACTTTTTGGGCGCCAGAACACGGTAAATTTCACTTTGCAAAGTCTTCATCCCTGAACTATTTGAAGAACTTTTCCCGACAGTTTTCCAAATGATTTTAATCCCTTCCCTTCTCAGACTCATGAACAACCTGGCCTACTTTGAAATTTTACAGGTGTAATGTCAGGTGAGAAAATGTACATTGAAAATTGAAAAATTTAGAGATGTTTGTTTGACTAGGGGTATCCATTACATTATTACATCATACCCCCAGTCATACAAATGTCTAGCAAATATCCATGAAATTCTACTATCTGTCACCTTCCAATTGGCAAAAGGGAATGCTTAACACATGTACCACTATATTTTACCAAGTTAGATATTTTTGCTGTAGGTGATACAACATCGCTGACAAATTTTTTGTGTTATTGGTCTTGTAACTGACATTAATGATCGGCTTTATCCAATGTTTCTTTGCGACGAAAATGCGGAGATTCAAGACTGAGCATTAAAGCATGCTTTATCGTGAAGAAACAGGAAACAAAATGCTATTTAAACTGAATGAGTCTTCATTACTGAGGTAATACCTCATCAAAAAGGCTGCCACCACAGGACAAACATCGTCCTCAGATTTATCTAGATAAAGATGAGGTCGAGCGCAGGAATACTGAATACCACGTAGGAAGAATGCGGGAAATGAATCGATACTTTCAAGCGGTACTGTACATTGCGTCTCTACACAAGAAAGTTTATTCAAACCTCATGCTTGTTGAGATCATTTCTATTACTCGATCCTCCCCCTTCTTCTCTAAAATGGTCATCTTCTTTCATTGCAGCTGCTTCTGTAGCTGCTGTAGAATGTCCCCTCTCTAACTCTGTTGTTCCATCAAACAGTTTTTCTTCCACTATCCTTGATATATCTCTAGAATATTCTTGTAATCCTGGTTTGTTCTCATGGGTGGAATGCCAGTTCTTAACTTGTTCCACTGCAATTTCACATGTCGAAGCCTGTACTTCAATTCCCTCAGTACTCTGTTCTTTAGGGTCAAATGGCAGGCCTAAGAGACTCTTCTTTAGACTGGTTTTACCAGCACGATCCTGACCAATTAGTAATATGCGACCACGGTAAACATTCACAGAGCCATCTCTTAGAGCCTTTTCATAAGCCAGTTGTGCTCTTTGTCTTTCTTCTTCTTCTACTACTTTTTTTGCTTGCTTAAATAGATCTAGATCTAATGTAAAAATGCAAGAATGGTATTCCTGTCAATTACATGTAATAATCAATAATTATTATTGGGTGAGGTTTTTGTGATATCCAGAATAATCAAGGTCTTGGTAAGGGTTGGCTTTGGCTGATAACCCTTACCTCGACCTTGATTATTCTGGATATCAGAAAACCAAATCTAATAATTGTTTTATTATACAGCTGTGTCTGTACATTAAACAAAAATATGGAAGTCATTGTTTTGCTTCTTCACTGACGGGAAGCAACACAAAGTGTGTGAACTTGACATGATTACCCATGACCTTGATTGTCCTTGACATGATTATTGTATAATCTGCAGTTATCACATCAAGGGTGCTGATCGCGAAAATTCAATGTACGCTTTCGGTCAATCAGAAAAGAGTTAGAGAGTTCAATGTACAATAATATAAATATTATTATAATTATATTACAGTGCAATGCGTCTTACTGTGGCCAGATATGAAATGTGATTGACAATCAAGCCTCCTTACAAAGTTGGCAAGTGAAAATTATTTGATCATCCGAATGATCTGATTTTAGTCACTAACAGCATGAGGGAAGTTTACAAGTTGCTAAACAAAATGTGGTAAGGAATTTGAAAGCCATGGATTTCATACTCTGGGGTCGCTAAAATACCTTCACTCAGGGAGCATAGATGCATTCTTCCTGTCACCAGGGAAACTGCTGTTGGCAGAAAACACATCTTGGAAAGAAAAAACAAGGCCATTGTTGACCCAGAAAGCAAGAGAACACTGCTAAGACCACTAGAAGTTTCTCAGAGGTTTAACAGTTTTATTGGGAAGAATTGATATGCCCCTTCTTCTTACAACTCACAAATGTTCTCATCAAATTTGTTGCCGCTGCTGCAGCAACTCTTTGCAACACCACAGAGTCTTCAATTGCTGCAGGTCAGGAAAATAAACCACTGGATAGACAGAGGAATAAAATGAAGGAACATTTGCTTGTTCTTGAGGTGCAGATTACCAGTGCTTCTGGCAAATAGCAGAAATTGAGAGCTGAGCAAGATTAATTGACTACATTAGCTGCCATTCAAAGAAGGATTTGTAACAGACATTGTCGAAGCGGTCACACACAAACCACCTGTAAATCCAGGCTGTGTGGGAGCAGCCACCACTGCAAGATCCAAGAAAAACACCCTGAGATGAAAGCCAAAATATCATCATTGCAAGCAGAACTCAAGATCCAGAAAAAAACACAAAAAGCAGAGGAGTAAATTAGAAAGCTTAGTGGCTGCCAAAGAAAAATTAAAATCAATTTTTTTTCTGTAAATATGCACAATCGACTGTGCTTGAAGAATTTAACTAAATACTCAGATAGTTTGAAACTACATTTTGTAGACAAAGACCTGTTGATATTACAATGCGCATTACAAAATGAAGTACTGAAATGGGGTCCCTAATAAGGCAATTGGCAACTACCCATAATCATGCAGGGACAAGCCAATGTCAAATTGCAGCAGAATTTGGAGTTAGCTGGGGTTACCTGAAAAAAGTACTTCAAATACACTGAACAAAGCATAATTCAATATGAAGTCCCCTGTACTAGCTTTTTTGTTCTAAAAATTACCAAAGTAGTCCTCAAGTTTATGTCTGTTGAGAAAATTATAACACCAAACATTTATGCCTCAGAGTCACAAGAAAGACTTTTATTAGATGGCGTTGTAGATTGCGATGATTTGCCAAGTGCTTCTCAAATAAACAAAAGAATGAGATGTGACTTGGCCACGAGTAAAAAGAACCTTTCAGTCATACCATCAAAAAGCAATACTCCAGAACAAATTGTCAGACAAGATGGGTATCTCAATGTTATTTCTACATTTAAACCACACCAAATCCACTTCTTTAATAAAGCAAGGGTAATAAAAACTGGAAATCAAAGTTATGGGGACACTACTGTTGGTGAGAAAGCAACTGAGTTTCAATGATACGCCTCAAACGCCAATTTTACTGTCAATTTGCTCCATTCACTTTTTGGTATAGACTACAACAACATTCTGGACAGCCCATCAAATGGATTTGAGTTGCTTCACTTTTTTGATGTTGTTGAAATTCAACATCCTGATGGAAGCATCCTTCCTGAGCGCAGCAATTGTGTCATGATGGATATTTGCGGCTTTCACCACAGTCTCTTTGTTGAGCCAGTTCTGAGAGAGCAGAACTTTTGAAGTCTACAGTGTTTATCAGCCCTCATATTGTTCACATCTAAATACCTGCGAAGTTTGTTTTCATAACCTGAGGGAATTCCTTCATATCTGAGTGATGGAAGAGAAAAAAATTACCATATCTGCAGGTTTTTTGTTGATATCAACAACTAATTCACATAACTACAGTATTTTCGCAATGTGTAATTCCAGAAAATATCCATACCTCCCCCATGGAAGAGATTTTTTCTAAGAAAGCCCCCCGCCCCAAACCCCTCTGGAAATTCTAATTAAGCTTCATACATTTCTTTAATTTTTTTGGCCTTACAGAACCCCTCACCCCCCAGGAAATTCCAATCCCTTCTATGGAACTGCACAATTGTGGATATACATAACCCAATAATATTAATGTTGCACGTGTACAAAGCTGTAGAGTCCTCCAACAAATATCTTCCTCCTTGTTCATAAAATACAAAACAACATGTCTTCTATAATTTGTTGTTGCATCACTTGCTTGTTGGACTTTGCAAGGAGGCATGTTCATGTATCCTGATTAGCTAACTTGTAGAAAAAGTTTTTCGGGTGGCCAGCACAGTAATGACGCATCACACTGTAAATATTGCTTATAAGATTTTAACAAAATCATTTACAAAATGTTGTTGTTAATTGTTACATAAAGCTTCATACATGTAAGTATAACACAACTTAATGGCAAAAATACTGTTTGCTCTGTCCATGAAGAGGAATCGAATTTGACACCTTGTATATTAAGCTATTTTTTAACCACAATTTGTATGTGTCAGTTAAACATGTCTATAATGTACACTCATGAATGAACTGCATTCCCAAGTTTTAAGTTCAAACTTTAAAAACATAAAGAAACTAAGAAAACAGTAAAGACATTATTTGCTTGCAAACCTTTTACATCATAGAGTTGCTTAAAGGTTACAGTAAACTGTGTCACAAATTGGACTCAAGATTACCTATCACCCTTCCCATTTTAGTGTGCATGTTACAAGCCTCAAACAACATTTGTGTTTCCCAGTATCAGTCATATATGTTTAAAGCCATGTGTTCTATGGCATTTTTCGCATTCCTTCGCATTGGTGAAATCACAGTATCAAAACGTGATAGTCTACATACACTGTAGTAATCTTTTGCAACTGGGCCAAGTTTCTACGCAATGCGGTCAAAATGGTGAGGTGGTTTCATTGGTGATTACATTCAAAAATTATAAACATAATTACAATCAAAATCCTTTTTCTATAGTTTTAGCTAAACAACTTAATGCATGTCCTGTTAAATCATTCCTAGATTATTTGTTGCTTTGTGGACCATTATCAGGTCCTCTTTTTATTAATCAGGAGGGGTTACCAGTTTTGAGAAGTGATTTTTGTAAAATGCTTTGCTCTGTTGTTCAGCTATGCAACTTGGACCCTAAGAAGTATAAAGGACACAGTTTTAGGATAGGAGCCGCTACTTATGCAGCCGAGCAGGGTTTTTCTGACTCACAAATTAGGCAACTGGGTAGATGGAAATCTGATGCATTTAAAAAATACATCAGAATAGCTTCTATGGAATCAGTTTCTTAATTCTATGTACCGGGGGTTCCGCTGTTATTACCTGCAGGGGCTGCATGACTTCGGGATCCTATATTTCTTAATTATGCATTTATTTACTTTTACGTCATTTATTTGTAGGATTGAATTGTGTGCTGGGATGGGGCATGCCCTTGCTTTACAAGGTCTTTGGCGGTTTTGCCCTTACCTTCTCAGGCAATACATATTTAATCATAATTTGTGTATTGGTTTTTCAGAGTTTAATAAACCGGCTATGTGTTAAATTTCACATAGCCATTTTTCCTCCATGCTGTTGTTTGTATTGCCTTTACGAACAGAGCTCAGCACACATTTCATTCTCATTAAGGTTTGCTGTTATAATGGATAAATTGAAGCATAAAGACATTTGCTTGCAAATAAAAATTTTATGCAACAATTTTACCATGTAATATATATAGAGAGGTGGGAGCATGGAACCGAGTGTATTGGTTTGAATTTGAATCCAAGATGGCGTCTGCAACTTATGTCGTATTCATGGATTATCATATAAGAGATGTCGTATTCTTGATCTCATTGACACACAAAGTTTTTCAGCAACCCTCCTCCTCCCCATTCCTACCTCTTTCTTGTTATTTAGTGTTGATTTCTTTAGCGGTTTTGCCCTTACCTTCTCAGGCAATACATATTTAATCACAATTTGTGTATTGGTTTTTCAGAGTTGAATAAACCGGCTATGTGTTAAATTTCACATAGCCATTTTTTCTCCATACTGTTGTTTGTATTGCCCTTATGAACAGAGCTCAGCACACATTTCATTCTCATTAAGGTTTGCTGTTATAATGGATAAATTGAAGCATAAAAGTATTTCCATTCTCTGTCAATTATTTACATTCCGCACAATTCATAATGTAATAATTAGCAATTATTGAATGAGGCGAAGTAGGATATGAAGAATTCTGCAGATCAAGGAGGGTGTTATCCACAGAGGCCGAAGGCCGAGGTGGATAACACTCTCCGAGATCTGCAGAATTCTTCATATCCTACGAAAGCCGAATTCAATAATTGCTTTATTATTCATTCAAAATATTTCCCCGTTCTTAAAGGAGTTTCACCATTTCGCTCTTTGTTTTTCCGCTCACCAAAAGTAAACAATCTCGTTCCCAGGTTTTCTCGGTCAACGGTTCAATAATTTTCAGTGGGCTGCACTTTTGACGTCATTGGTTCAATAATTTTCAGCAGGCTGCACTTTTGACGTCATTGATGCAATATGACGAAGATTCTTTCCAAATTTGGTAAACAGCAACTGGTTATAGTGAATTACGCGTGTGGTTTTAACCAATCAGAAACGGGGAAATATTTTGAATGAATAATAATAATTATTAAATATAAGATGCTCAGTTGGTTACAGTTGGTCTTCAATTTCACTCAAAGACTATTGAAACAAATACTGATAACCAAGCATGGAGAAAGAAGTATTTGTGTAGTACAACTACCAAATTTAATTTTCACAAAATTAAGACATTTTTATCCTCCTTGTCAAACTTTTAAAAATGTTTTAAAACTCACGAACAGAAACAAAGATGCCTATATCGCTCATGCAGTTTAAATTAAACTTTCTACAATGACAATCTTAAATAAACTACATTTATTTAATATAACTCTTCTCAGTCTAAAAAAATACAGTACCACTCAAAAGTAAGTTACCACCCCTTGTCTCGTTTCTCGCGAGACGAGAGTCTCGTCTCGAGAGACGAGACTCTTGCCTCGCGAGAACCATTGAAGCGTATATTTTGGCATAAATTACAAGTAGTAAGCTTGCGGGGAAATGATAAATTCTCGCGACGTGGAGAAGTTTGCTCTGCGAGAG
>JAHPZR010007663.1:12500-32555 GCA_019787425.1 Platygyra sinensis | reverse complement strand
AACATCCAACTTTACACATCGACATCGGAGTTTGTCATGTCAACATTAATATTCGCGTAAATCAACTTCGAACTTAACAACGCAATGTCGGTAAATACAAATCAACTTCCAACTTCAACAATCAACTCTTCATTTTAAGTCGCTAAAACCAAGTTTTCAGGTCAACTTTACATTTCGTGTTGTCGATACCAAGTTTGTAAATTTAGACTTCGTAGTGATATATATCGACTTCTGATATTTCATTAAAACGTCCAACAGTGTGAACCTGTCCTATGATAAATCATCTGTAACGCAATGTCGGACTTTGCCAGGTCAAGTTCAACATTGTAACGTCATGTTCGTCTTTACATTGCCGGATTTCATACGTTGGGGGCCTGGGTACGAGTCCGTGTATTATGGGATTAACAACGCAAGACCCATATATTCAGAAAAAGCACACCGAGCTTTACAAAATCTTTAAGTTTCGTGTTAATTGGGCCAATATTGAACAAGATACAGCCATTCAAAAACTTCAAAATTTGCAAAGAAATGTATGGATTTCCGGATTAGTGTCCGGCAATCCATACTTTTGTTACTAAATTTTGAAGTTTTTGAACGGCTGTATCTTGTTTGATATTGGCCCAATTAACACGAAACTTCAGGATTTTGTAAAGGTCGGTGTGCTCTTTCTGAATATCTGGGTCTCGTGTTGTTAATCCCATAATAGACGGACTCATACCCAGACCCTCACGGTATGAAATCCGGCAATCCCAAAGTTGAAAGTTGAGCCTTCCGCGAGCCCAGAGGAGGTTGGACACGGTCCGAAATGCAGCATGGGTAAATAATCCAATGGGCTTCAGTTTACGCGAGCTCTCGAGGCGTTCGGATGTCTGACCAGGCGACCGAAGAAACGCTTAAAGCGGAATTTCGCTCATATTTTCGATATAAATGCTGGACATCGAACGTTCTTCAGTCTCACAATTCTCTGCATTACCTTTCCTTCACATCGTGATCGATGAAGACGACCAAATCAGGGCTTTTTCTGATCGAATCCCAGAGTAAAGATGAGCCCACGCGCGATCGACCGATCAATCGAGATCCTACAAACGCAGATAGATGTTTACAACTATTTCCTCTACATATCCTGCCACTTTGTAACGTATGGCAACACTTGAATACCTGTGCTTCCCGAGTAATGCAGGTTTACGCTTCTCATCGAATTGCCTTGAATAAGTCGCGACTGAAAATTTGAAGTCACCTTAGCTTGAATGCAAATTGCTTATATTTACTTCAGGCTGTCTGTTGTTTACATTTAATTATACGTTTATGGCTCAAATGTTCTACTTTATTATTTTACAGTGAAATCAAGAAACACTATTTATGTTCTGTGCCAACATGTCATATGTATCATTGCCTGAGATATAGTTATTATTAACAGAAGTTAGTAACATTAAGGACTGTGCAAGGAGTTTACTAGTAAAGATCTGTTTGCAAGTAAAGATAATTTTTTTTTAGCGATGTCATAGTTACTAGTGTGTAGGCTTTTGCAATACTGTACCTAATCTGGTCATGGAAACCTTACCATGTACATGCATGTCATGATGATGTGAGGTAGTGCACAATTTTAGGTATACCCTTTGCCTTGGATTTTTTACATTGTTGTAAACTGACATATTCCCCACAACTCAAAAAAATTGCAAAGTCAATCAAGCAAGTTACAAAAAGTCAAGGTGACCAAATCAATGGGCATTTAACTTGGGGGAGGGTTACTGGGGTATGACAAGAATTGTATGTTTTGTTAAATGCAGTAAGCTTGGGCAGCCTCTGGCAGTAAAACAGCCCAGATTTCAAAATATTATGTCTTTAATGTTGAAACCAAGTTGAGACTAGGCTGCCATACTACACAAATGTTTTAAAGTGGTCACTTCTCTTCTAAATAAAAACCTTAATCTCTCCTTGGAGTGAACAGAACATGAAATAAAAAAAAATGGCTGATAAATTCTCTGCAATCAGTGACCAGCATTCTCATATTCAAGGTCAAATACATATATATATAGAGAGAAAAAAGACAACATGAGGCTCATCACTTTACCTGTATTTCAGGATTCTAAATTGATTTTTGTGTCTAGTTTTACCTAAGAAATTATAACCTTTTGAAAGGAACCTATTGTAATGCAATGTTTGACTGTTGACTGGATTCCCATTGTCTTTGCTTCATGCTATAAAGTCAATGGAGAATAGTCACCATAATGATTAATAGTTTTGAGATTTTAGCAGTGTTTGAAAATAAAAACTTGAGATGACTATTGTTAAGTGCTCATGTGGGGTCTTGATTACCTTGACAATTTGGGCTAGACTTTTAGGAAAACATCCATCACCATTCAGTAATTCTGGGCAACCAGACAAGTATTGATTTCAAACCTGGCCTTGTACCAATATGAGGTACAGTACATGTAGGTACTTAACACATGCACATGCGCAAAACAGATGGCAACAAAAAAATATCTCCACATTACAGAAATAAAACAATCCAGAGCAATCTTTAACTGAAGTATATTATCAACATTTATCTTACAGCCTGAAACTGGCAGTCAAGAAATGAATCATAGAATATTACAGTAAAAACCCTGATATGCTAATAATTTGGAGCAAATTTTTCCAAAACATGAAAGTAAATAATTGATATTGGAAGCTGTTTCCCACTCAAGGCGATGCTCATCAAGCATACTCAGAGTTACATTGTAGAAACAGCATATGAATAAGGGCTGTCTTCATTCCACAGCTCC
Organism: Platygyra sinensis; assembly: GCA_019787425.1. Classification (NCBI taxonomy): domain Eukaryota; kingdom Metazoa; phylum Cnidaria; class Anthozoa; order Scleractinia; family Merulinidae; genus Platygyra; species Platygyra sinensis. The sequence goes on along the minus strand of JAHPZR010007663.1, from coordinate 29,790 downwards.
TGATTACAACACTGGTTATGAATCAACATCCATGGTAATCATTTCTTAATCAATTGTGTATACTCTGATACCTGTTGAGAAGAATTGCAAAGAAACATTGACCTATGTGTACAAAAACTTTTAAATATTACAGAAACAATAAATGAATTGCTTGAACAACTGGATAATTAGTTGTTAATTTTCCCTCATCATAAAGAGGCAACGTTTCCATGAATTAACGTTAACCCGTAAAAATACAGCAATCTACCTGGCAACAGACATAAAAATAATAACATCAATGCAACCTAACAACTGCAAGGAAAATAAAGCGAGTTTAAGAATACAAACACCACGAAAACAACTAGGTTTCCCTTAGTGTTTGGCGGTTGTGCTGTCCTATTTACTGCCAAAAAATCTCAAACTCTGGACGAATACATGTACACAGATGTATAGCAGGAAAACGGTGAGAGGTGCGACATCTTAAAAACAAACTATAACTATTCTTGATTGAAAACTCCATTGGTTCGGAACAAGAAATAATTCATTATGTGATATTACCTGGTAAAATGAAGAAAAGTAGTTAAATTTGCTTTTCTTAAGCCAGGAGATTACGCGGACTGCCCGCACAATTTCGCGGGTTCTTCGTGACATATTTCATAGCGTGAGAGGCAAATAGTGGCAAAAATTCACCAACTTCAACATCGTATAATTCACTGGCCAGAGGGGCGCTTAGGGGCGCCTGATCATTTTCTATTAGGAAATTAACTTACTTTGGAATGGATATTAATTTTGAAGTGTGACAAGTTTGGGTTTGGAGAGAAATCGACAAAATGTAACATCAACTCAAATTTCACGAAGCGTAACAAAGGCCGACAGTGAAGCACCGAAGTCAAGTCGTAACTTGTCTTAGAAATCAAGTATAGAGTCAAGATGTTTCCAGCAACTAGCCCAGTGCCAACTCGAACTTGTCCTGTGGGTTTGAAGTCGCAAAGCTAAAAACAAGTAGGTAAAAATGATCAATATTGATACTCACCTCTTCCTAGAAGCCCGCCATGTTGATTTCATGCCCACGATAAAAGGGCGTTCGTGATTCGCTAATAAGACCAACCACGATGCCTTTTAGACCGTGTCCAACCTCCTCATCCGCCAATAATTATGGGATAACAAAACTGACGTCATTTATTCTCGCAGCGTCACGCACGTTGTCGCGATGTTCGGTTGCAGTTGTCAGGGATTGTCACGTTTCTCAACATTTAGTTCCTTAATTTACATATTAAATGGCGAACCAGAACAACGGCCAACTGAATCACTTACGAGATACGCTTCTCCAGGTAGCAAACTTGCTTACCTCTTTGCAGAACAGCCAGAATAACCACTCAGAAGGTAAACTCCGCTGAATATTTAGATCGAGTAAGCTACTGCATGCAGCTTACATTCCTGTTTTACCTCAGTGTGGAGGGCCGTAGCCAGAAAAAAATATCATTGAGGCAATGTCAATGAAAAATTATGACTAAGGCACTGTCCGTGGTTAAATTACCATCCTGTGTATATTTAGGGTGTTAATGATAATTAATAGCTGTTACAATTTGTTCAACGTATGACCACACAACCCACGCCCCCTGCCCGCTTCCCCTGGACTTTTGAGCTGAATTTCTGAATTGCCTCAGAAGCTGATATCGATCTTCCTAATCTGTAATCCTTGTGCTCTTCATTTACATTACATGTAAGTATAGGAAAACGTGAAATACTTAACAATTACATTCCAGGGCCGTAGTTTATAGTAACAGGCAAAGCGATGCACTTGCCTCAGTTATCAGTTCTTTCGCTTTTGTTGTTTACAGTCATCATAAACACCCTAAATATACACAGGAAGGTAATTTAACCACGGACAGTACCTCAGTCATAATTTTTCATTGACATTGCCTCAATGATATTTTTTCTGGCTACGGCCCTCCACACTGAGGTAAAACAGGAATGTAAGCTGCATGCAGTAGCTTACTCGATCTAAATATTCAGCGGAGTTTACCTTCTGAGTGGTTATTCTGGCTGTTCTGCAAAGAGGTAAGCAAGTTTGCTACCTGGAGAAGCGTATCTCGTAAGTGATTCAGTTGGCCGTTGTTCTGGTTCGCCATTTAATATGTAAATTAAGGAACTAAATGTTGAGAAACGTGACAATCCCTGACAACTGCAACCGAACATCGCGACAACGTGCGTGACGCTGCGAGAATAAATGACGTCAGTTTTGTTATCCCATAATTATTGGCGGATGAGGAGGTTGGACACGGTCTAAAAGGCATCGTGGTTGGTCTTATTAGCGAATCACGAACGCCCTTTTATCGTGGGCATGAAATCAACATGGCGGGCTTCTAGGAAGAGGTGAGTATCAATATTGATCATTTTTACCTACTTGTTTTTAGCTTTGCGACTTCAAACCCACAGGACAAGTTCGAGTTGGCACTGGGCTAGTTGCTGGAAACATCTTGACTCTATACTTGATTTCTAAGACAAGTTACGACTTGACTTCGATGCTTCACTGTCGGCCTTTGTTACGCTTCGTGAAATTTGAGTTGATGTTACATTTTGTCGATTTCTCTCCAAACCCAAACTTGTCACACTTCAAAATTAATATCCATTCCAAAGTAAGTTAATTTCCTAATAGAAAATGATCAGGCGCCCCTAAGCGCCCCTCTGGCCAGTGAATTATACGATGTTGAAGTTGGTGAATTTTTGCCACTATTTGCCTCTCACGCTATGAAAATATGTCACGAAGAACCCGCGAAATTGTGCGGGCAGTCCGCGTAATCTCCTGGCTTAAGAAAAGCAAATTTAACTACTTTTCTTCATTTTACCAGGTAATATCACATAATGAATTATTTCTTGTTCCGAACCAATGGAGTTTTCAATCAAGAATAGTTATAGTTTGTTTTTAAGATGTCGCACCTCTCACCGTTTTCCTGCTATACATCTGTGTACATGTATTCGTCCAGAGTTTGAGATTTTTTGGCAGTAAATAGGACAGCACAACCGCCAAACACTAAGGGAAACCTAGTTGTTTTCGTGGTGTTTGTATTCTTAAACTCGCTTTATTTTCCTTGCAGTTGTTAGGTTGCATTGATGTTATTATTTTTATGTCTGTTGCCAGGTAGATTGCTGTATTTTTACGGGTTAACGTTAATTTATGGAAACGTTGCCTCTTTATGATGAGGGAAAATTAACAACTAATTATCCAGTTGTTCAAGCAATTCATTTATTGTTTCTGTAATATTTAAAAGTTTTTGTACACATAGGTCAATGTTTCTTTGCAATTCTTCTCAACAGGTATCAGAGTATACACAATTGATTAAGAAATGATTACCATGGATGTTGATTCATAACCAGTGTTGTAATCAGGAGCTGTGGAATGAAGACAGCCCTTATTCATATGCTGTTTCTACAATGTAACTCTGAGTATGCTTGATGAGCATGCCTTGAGTGGGAAACAGCTTCCAATATCAATTATTTACTTTCATGTTTTGGAAAAATTTGCTCCAAATTATTAGCATATCAGGGTTTTTACTGTAATATTCTATGATTCATTTCTTGACTGCCAGTTTCAGGCTGTAAGATAAATGTTGATAATATACTTCAGTTAAAGATTGCTCTGGATTGTTTTATTTCTGTAATGTGGAGATATTTTTTTGTTGCCATCTGTTTTGCGCATGTGCATGTGTTAAGTACCTACATGTACTGTACCTCATATTGGTACAAGGCCAGGTTTGAAATCAATACTTGTCTGGTTGCCCAGAATTACTGAATGGTGATGGATGTTTTCCTAAAAGTCTAGCCCAAATTGTCAAGGTAATCAAGACCCCACATGAGCACTTAACAATAGTCATCTCAAGTTTTTATTTTCAAACACTGCTAAAATCTCAAAACTATTAATCATTATGGTGACTATTCTCCATTGACTTTATAGCATGAAGCAAAGACAATGGGAATCCAGTCAACAGTCAAACATTGCATTACAATAGGTTCCTTTCAAAAGGTTATAATTTCTTAGGTAAAACTAGACAAAAAATCAATTTAGAATCCTGAAATACAGGTAAAGTGATGAGCCTCATGTTGTCTTTTTTCTCTCTATATATATATGTATTTGACCTTGAATATGAGAATGCTGGTCACTGATTGCAGAGAATTTATCAGCCATTTTTTTTTATTTCATGTTCTGTTCACTCCAAGGAGAGATTAAGGTTTTTATTTAGAAGAGAAGTGACCACTTTAAAACATTTGTGTAGTATGGCAGCCTAGTCTCAACTTGGTTTCAACATTAAAGACATAATATTTTGAAATCTGGGCTGTTTTACTGCCAGAGGCTGCCCAAGCTTACTGCATTTAACAAAACATACAATTCTTGTCATACCCCAGTAACCCTCCCCCAAGTTAAATGCCCATTGATTTGGTCACCTTGACTTTTTGTAACTTGCTTGATTGACTTTGCAATTTTTTTGAGTTGTGGGGAATATGTCAGTTTACAACAATGTAAAAAATCCAAGGCAAAGGGTATACCTAAAATTGTGCACTACCTCACATCATCATGACATGCATGTACATGGTAAGGTTTCCATGACCAGATTAGGTACAGTATTGCAAAAGCCTACACACTAGTAACTATGACATCGCTAAAAAAAAATTATCTTTACTTGCAAACAGATCTTTACTAGTAAACTCCTTGCACAGTCCTTAATGTTACTAACTTCTGTTAATAATAACTATATCTCAGGCAATGATACATATGACATGTTGGCACAGAACATAAATAGTGTTTCTTGATTTCACTGTAAAATAATAAAGTAGAACATTTGAGCCATAAACGTATAATTAAATGTAAACAACAGACAGCCTGAAGTAAATATAAGCAATTTGCATTCAAGCTAAGGTGACTTCAAATTTTCAGTCGCGACTTATTCAAGGCAATTCGATGAGAAGCGTAAACCTGCATTACTCGGGAAGCACAGGTATTCAAGTGTTGCCATACGTTACAAAGTGGCAGGATATGTAGAGGAAATAGTTGTAAACATCTATCTGCGTTTGTAGGATCTCGATTGATCGGTCGATCGCGCGTGGGCTCATCTTTACTCTGGGATTCGATCAGAAAAAGCCCTGATTTGGTCGTCTTCATCGATCACGATGTGAAGGAAAGGTAATGCAGAGAATTGTGAGACTGAAGAACGTTCGATGTCCAGCATTTATATCGAAAATATGAGCGAAATTCCGCTTTAAGCGTTTCTTCGGTCGCCTGGTCAGACATCCGAACGCCTCGAGAGCTCGCGTAAACTGAAGCCCATTGGATTATTTACCCATGCTGCATTTCGGACCGTGTCCAACCTCCTCTGGGCTCGCGGAAGGCTCAACTTTCAACTTTGGGATTGCCGGATTTCATACCGTGAGGGTCTGGGTATGAGTCCGTCTATTATGGGATTAACAACACGAGACCCAGATATTCAGAAAGAGCACACCGACCTTTACAAAATCCTGAAGTTTCGTGTTAATTGGGCCAATATCAAACAAGATACAGCCGTTCAAAAACTTCAAAATTTAGTAACAAAAGTATGGATTGCCGGACACTAATCCGGAAATCCATACATTTCTTTGCAAATTTTGAAGTTTTTGAATGGCTGTATCTTGTTCAATATTGGCCCAATTAACACGAAACTTAAAGATTTTGTAAAGCTCGGTGTGCTTTTTCTGAATATATGGGTCTTGCGTTGTTAATCCCATAATACACGGACTCGTACCCAGGCCCCCAACGTATGAAATCCGGCAATGTAAAGACGAACATGACGTTACAATGTTGAACTTGACCTGGCAAAGTCCGACATTGCGTTACAGATGATTTATCATAGGACAGGTTCACACTGTTGGACGTTTTAATGAAATATCAGAAGTCGATATATATCACTACGAAGTCTAAATTTACAAACTTGGTATCGACAACACGAAATGTAAAGTTGACCTGAAAACTTGGTTTTAGCGACTTAAAATGAAGAGTTGATTGTTGAAGTTGGAAGTTGATTTGTATTTACCGACATTGCGTTGTTAAGTTCGAAGTTGATTTACGCGAATATTAATGTTGACATGACAAACTCCGATGTCGATGTGTAAAGTTGGATGTTGCGTTACAACTTTGATTTTTGGCGGAGATGGAACGCCATAGCTGAGTGCGTTAACCTGTAACTATGCAGCTTCTATTGAAATGTTCAATCATTATAATTTTACAGCTTAGATATGAAAGTTTTGTATTTATTGCTTGCTGTTCAGATCACTCCCACAATACGAGAAAGAATAATAGATAAGTTTCATGTTTAGTTTCAATTGTTTGTACAGATCAAGAAACGGTTATGACGAAAGAGTTCTTGAAGAATGCGTTTACTGAATAATAATCCGTATACGCGTTAAGTCTTCTAATGATGAAGAAAGATTGTTGAATAATCTGTCTATGCGTTAAATCCTAGGTCGAACTCAGTCATTTCGCTCAGCACTGGATGAAAGAACGAAGAATAATTAAGTCTACGAATGATCATGAAAGATTGATGACTAATCTGTATATGCGTAACTGGGGCATGTTTCGTGATGCTTGTATACAGTGGTTATGTAACTCGTGTTGACTGTGGGACTGCGGGACTGCGGTAGCAGCATTTAAGAATTCCAAAAACTGAAGTGCTACCGCGGTCCGCAGTCCCACAGTGGATGAAAGAACGAGGTATATTCGTGGTTTTTATATACAGTTTATTATGTAAATTATGTCGACTGCGGGACTGCGGTAGCAGCATTTAAGAATTCCAAAAAGTGGGCCGGGTATTCTGCAATCTAGCCAAAGAATATCTTCACATCAAACCATTGAGATGGATTTCAACTCAATTCGTTGAACACAAATGACGAAAAACCAAAAATTACTGCCACTACTCTCGCTTTTGGAAGATTTTCGGAGTCCGCCATTAGCATGTTGAGCGAAGAATCTGATTGGTACAAAATTGTCACTTGATGTCTGTCCAGCCTCCTCTGTGTTTTAGGCTGTACTACTAAGAGTGAACACCACGTGATCGCCTCATGTGCTGGGACTTGTTCAATGATGTCGTCAGTTTTGTTCGAATTCTTCGAGTCGTTTCTGGAGTGGTTTTGTTATCAGATACTGTACTACTCTTCTGAGTTTTGGGGCGATAGGTGTTGCGTTATCTTTTATTGGCACGGATATTTGAATTTCTTGGCCGTCACGCATAGCTCGTTCAATTCCTGTAAATCGTTTTTATATCTTTCAAGTGTCGCTTCAAGTTGGGCGTTGTTTTAATTCTTCTTTGATGAGCAGATATTCTTTATTTGTGAGAATCTAACTGAAGGGGAAGGGATGTCATGATTCGATGTCTGTAAATTACAACGTCAATTACTCTCTCGACTACTATGTAATCTAAGCAATCGAATACTCTGTTTAGTTGCATTTGATCATCGAAGGAATAAAGACCAATTGAAGTGAATCACGTCTGTGATCTCTCTATAATCTTCCAAAATATCAGATCCGAGCTCCATGGTCCTTCATGATGATGTAGTCAATCCTGACCTACTGATGGAAGTTTCCGGCAACATCCAATTATAAAGTCAAATATATTCTTAGTAAGTTGGATATAAACAAGGCTACTGGAGTGGATGGTATATCTGATAGGATTCTGAAAGAGTGCGCGCAAGAGCTATCACCTCCTTTGACTTTGTTGTTTAACTTGTCTTTTCGCAGTGGGAAGGTCCCTTCCTTGTGGAAAAAAGCCAATATCACCCCTGTACACAAAGCAGATGCCAAGGATGTGGTAGAGAATTATCGATCTATTTCTCTACTATCTATAGCAAGTAAATGTCAAGAAAAGATAGTACATAATGCCATATACTTTCATGTTGCTCCCTACTTGACTGACTGGCAACATGGGTTTATAAGAGGTCGTTCATGTGCTACCCAGTTGGTACTAACACACCATCAGTGGACCAAGGCTCTGGATGATGGATTACAGGTGGATGTAGTTTTCTTAGACTTTGCTAAGGCCTTTGACAGAGTGTCACATGATATACTCTTGCAGAAACTGTGCAACTTTGGTATCTCTGGTACTCTACTGAACTGGTGTAAGGATTACTTAACTGATAGAGAGCAAAGGGTTGTCATTGAGGGACTGAGTTCCTCCTGGACTGTCATCCCATCTGGTGTACCACAGGGTTCCTTATTAGGTCCCCTGTTCTTTGTGATATTCATCACTGATTTACCTGATGCAGTTATGGCTGATAACACAATTGCCTTATATGCTGATGATTGTAAAACATCAAGAGTGATAAATTGTCCTTCCGACTATCAAGTGTTTCAATCAGATCTGGATAACTTGTACTCATGGAGTCAACAAAATCTAATGGACTTCAATGTGAAGAAGTGTAAACTGATGCGTATCACCAAGAAGAAGATGCCTTTCCGCTCTGATCTTCAGCTCAATAATAATACCTTGGAGGAAACATCTGAATTCTGTGATCTTGGTTTAGTTACTACGAGTATGCTGTCTTGGAATGCCCATGTCGACAAAATATCAAGTAAGGCTAATAAGATTCTTGGCCTCATTAAAAGAACGTGCAGGGGTCTGACTGATGTAACCACCCTAAGAACCTTGTACTGTGCCTTGGTAAGGTCGCAACTGGAGTATTGTACTGTTGTCTGGTCACCTTACACAGCTAGAAATGTCGACAAGTTGGAAAGGATTCAACGAAGAGCTACAAAGTTTATACTTAAGACAGATGTTGAATATGATACTAGAATAGAAAGATTGAACTTGTTATCCTTAAAGGATAGACGCTTTCTGTTGGATGTTTTGTTTTTTTATAAAGCTCTTAATGGGTATATTAACTTAGATGTTTCCTCGTATATTCAATTTTATTCAAATTCTGAGGGGTACTCTTTAAGGGGAAGGGATGAACTTATATTGAAGAAGAACTATGCAAGGACTGATACTTTTAAGTTTAGCTTTTTTAATAGGATTGTTGACTCATGGAATGTGTTACCACTTTCTGTACGGCAAGCCTCAAGTATCTCTAGTTTTAAGAGGGGAGTAAGGGATTTCCTATTTTCTAGAATTGCATAATTTAATTTTTTTTTTTGCTTTGCATACTGTTTCTTAGACATTCTTATATATATTTTTGGCTTTATTTTCGTTATATATTATTATTTGTGATTACAGTATGACTGTGTTTTTTTTGACTAATGCTTGATTTATGTTTATTTATAATGTAATAATATCTATTATTTAAATTTTTATCTTTTAAATTATAACGGTTCTTGGGAGGGTTTTTTTTTTTTTTTTCAGGTGGTCTGCCTTGTATGGGGTCTCCGACTCTTTTGCAGACTATCCTTATGGCTTTGTCTCTATTTATTGTATCAACGTCTTTTTATGCCATTAAATTGTAATAAAATAAAAATAAATAAAAAAATTTAAATTTAATACTACAGCCGTTTCCAAATTTCTCCGATTTAGCGTGGGAGCACCCTGCAAGCAGAGCCTTTTCTTACGGTACATATGCTTTAGCAAAAAGAGATAAAAGAGGCTCTGCTCACAGAGTGGTGTGGACTGAGCTTCAAATAAAAACTTTGCTAGAGGTAGGTATGCTGTTTCTTGCACGCCCGTGTTCAAATAATTTCATAGGCAACCCAAGCTTACTGTGTGTCACCTGAGATAACATGGGTAAATTTTAATTTGAGAACATATGAGGCGAAAAAATGGAAATAAAAATTGATGAAACTTACCATGTGGCGAGGTATTATTGTTTTCCTTAATACGCAAACGAAGTTCGGGGAAAATGATCTTCTTCACCTTTCCTTCATGGTAAAGTGGCAAGATAGGAGATTGACGGCAAAGTCTGGCTCCGATCGACCCAAAACAAGCACTAATTTTTTCGCGAAAATCGAATTCAGTCGCTAAATAAACACACCAGGCTCGTGGAACACGAATTTCTTTAGACCATGAATCCACTGAAGCATCTCCAGCTAGCAACGCGAAGCCACACGGCTCCGTAGAACTTGTACGTTAAGCTACTAAAATGGCGGCCCGAAACCACTATGATCCAAGGATCAAACCCGGCACAGTTCAAAAATGGTGCTGAGCTCAGGGCGCCTGGTGACGAGTATACTAAGTCCCCGTGCATGGAAGGGAGCCCCAGATTGCTCAAAGACCACCGTCCAGTATTTTCCCTTATTTTACCCATCTGAGGGTCTATTATAGGGGGGTCGTACATTCCGTAAACCGCCATATTTTGTTCCTTCGAAACCGCAAACCGCTTTCGTTTTCTGCTAAAAACCGACACCGCCCTACAGGTAGGACGAGTATCCTGATAACCGATCTTTCAACAGCACGCAGCAAATTCTTTGCGATATGTTAGCTCAATAATCGTTTTTCTCCTCACATTAGCCACGTCGTCAGCCATCTTTCCACGTGCTTTCGTGACCCTTTCGAAGCTCTGAAGCCTGGCCTTATATCAAATTACCTCCCTACCCCTCCCCACATGGCCGGGGACACAGAGGGAAGCCCTGACTGACGACTGACTTAGTCTAGCTCTAAAAGGCAATCTTTTGTTAAAGAGAGAAGCTTTAAGCAAGATAAAGTTACCGCTCAGTCTTCTGAGCCTCCTGATTCTGTTTGAATAACCACCACAAAAACACGCAAAAACCGAAAACCGCGGGCTAAATTTATGATTTCCCGCAACCGCACGATAATTTCTTAACCGTAAACCGCCAGATAAATGTGAATGAAACCGCAAACCAGCACTCAAAATTGGCTTAAACCGCCAAACCTCCAGACTATAACAGACACTCCCATCTCAGTGCCCATAAGTGATTGGCTCTTGGGGAAGAATGGATTCTCTAGGGTGTAGTTCTTCACTGATTTAAATTTTTAACATAACACAATTCGGATTTTGAGCGCGATCCGGCTGGTAATATATTTAGTTTACATTCTTTCACGTAAGCATATTTTACCGTATTGAGTAGACTACGAGTAATCCCTCTTTGGCTTAGTCCGTCGTGTGTGACGCGAAAGAAAACCCGTCCCCAGGATTTCCCGTGGCCATTTTTAACTCATTCATGCGCGCATGCGCATGATTAACTCATTCATGCGCGCATGCGCATGAATGAGTTTTAGCGATGTTGGGCCTTCATCCGGGAATAGGCCACGTTCGATATATCAATATTCAAACATGGCTCCGAGTCTTTCGGGTCAAAATTGTAAATTTTTAAGTTTCTTTTGTCTCTCAACTCCCAAGAGAGACTTGGATACAAAGAAAACAACACCAAATATAGAAGTTTGTCCTGAAAGCCTCGGAGCCATGTTAGAATATTGATATATCGAACGTGGCCTATTGTTGGGCCCTCATCCGGGAATGCGCGCCGGCTAGGGTTCGAACTTTGGCCTTACTTCGGTAGCTAGATTTCAAGGCGAACTTGCTATCCACTTGGCCATCTCAACATTCCTGCGTTGAAAGGCGTTAAGAAACGATATTTATAGTTCGGGTGTTACCGCTGGCCATATATAAGAACAACATCAGCCTGAACCCCCACAACACATGTTTTTTTATGTGGGTTTTTACTGTATCGCAGAAATTTGCGCTCACGGGCAAACTCATAATAACAACATATCGTCCATACATACATAAACGTTTAGATCGACAATCAAGTCACACACAAGGTAGGACAAAGGTCTACATAAAATTTACTTTTTTGTTAGCGCAGTCATAGTATATTAAGGCTGGACTTTTGCCAGCCGTGAAGTGTATTAAATGAGCACTATCAGAGCACTGCATGAGCGTTGTATGTGCACTGAAACATAAGATTTACGTGTAGTGAGTGATAATAAAGTCAGGGTACAATTTATTTGCAGTTTATAGTTTTACATGAACTTTCACAAATGAGCTGTTTTATATTTTCTGTCAAAGAAAGACTGTTTGTGATTATTAAATTGATCGATAATGGTTTTGTCAGTAGTAAAAGCAATAAGAAAGTTTCTTGATAAGGTATCCTGGAAGGTTAAAACAACAAATTGATTTCCGGTGAGGTAATCAGCGTTGCAGAAGGTCTTTAAAGATAATAAGGTGTTGATTTCAGAGAGAAACGATAATAATCTGTTTGCTGTTTTCACGTTTGCGGTTAAAATCTTTAGACTAAAATGGGGTACGGTAAATAAACTTTAATTAATCATTTCTGCGTGTAATTGTTTTACATTGTAACAGGTCTTCAAGAAATAGCCTTGTATTCATGTCTACGTCCAATAAGAACTTTTTATTTAAACGAAACAGGTCACGTGACATAGTAAATAGTTTAATAACTTCTAATACAAATTACAAGTACCAACTTACAAGGCAGGGATACAATATTCTTACTTTGGTGGACAGTTCGACATTATTTGTTTGGCAACCTTTAATGCATAACCTTGCCCCATTTCATTAAACGCATTTAGTGACGTCACAGATAAAGGAATGTCACGTGACGCACAGAAATGTTTACGTTCACTTAAACTAGTCAAACAAACGTTAGGTTAATATTAAAGGTGGACTAAATCATTTATGTCCACAACCAATACAGATCTTTCAATTCTCTGCTGGGGCATCGCGGAGAATGCCTGGACATTATTAATTATTCATAACCGGTGAAGCGGCAAATTTTAATATATGCGTGCCATGAAATGCCCTGAATAAGAGAAGAAAGGCCCCAAATTGGCGCGCTCCGGTTGATAAAACTTGCTTTTCTGACTTCCACGAGTTATAACTTCAACTTTCACGCGCTGCTTTTTGAAGAAGAAGGTTGTATCGTCAATTTAAGCTGATAAGTAAGTGGATATAGCAGGTATAAGGACTGGCCTTTTGCGCTTAAAAATGGGCAAAAATCGGCCATTTTTAGTGTGAAGACCGTTTTCAGAAGCGATTTTCAGACAATCTTAACGGCCTTCCCAACTTTCACGCGCGGCAAATGAAAAATGGCTCTTTTCTAAAACAAACCCCGTTTCGACTTTGAAAATTGGTCTAAAGGAACCTTCGGCTTTTTTAGTTTGAAAATTATCTGTCCGAGTTGTGTTTGAAAATGGCGCGTTTTCAATCGAAGAGCTATTGTCTTAAGCAGACGTCTGCATAACAATGGCTGTCAAAACTAACAATACCCATTAAGGAAAACCACTTAACTGTAAAATATTCACAATTACCGCCATATTCAAAGTATTTGGTCGGCGCAGCTGATTCATTCGAAACCCTGTCGCGCAATGAACAAGGAAAGCGAAACCGCAGGTGATCGGGAGTTCTTTTCAAATCTCGTCGAAACCCCGATCCATATCCTGCTTATCAAAATAGCTCCTCCGTTTCTCAACGAAGTTAATCCCATTTTTCACTTCCAATTAAACGGCGAAGCTCTTTGGAGATTTAGAGAAGTTTGTGGACGGCCAAGCACAGCGTTTCAGCTTCTACAATCAAGTATCCAGCCTCTTGGCTACCGATTAACGAAATCTGCTGGCGAGCGTCTTGGAAGTGCTTTAGCCGAAAGTATCAGGCGGTTTCGGAAAAATAATCAACGTCAAAATCACGACGAAACGTTTAATAAAGAGGTTTTACAGGCGGTACGAACACGGCGATCAAAGAATGCGCTTCGTCATTTTCAAAGACATTCGATCGAAAGCGTTCCAAGAACAACCCCTTCTGTTGGTTTTCTTTGAAGCAGTTCGGTCTGGTGCAACAAAGCAAACTCTTTCCAAACGGTCGTTTTCCCCGCGCGCAGCGATATTTTAGGGCGCGCGATTTCAGCTTCCTTTAATACGGATCAATAATAAATTTTTATAACCAGTTTTTGTTTTCCCTCGCGTATTTTTCTCGGAGAGCGGTAAATTTACATTTGAGTGCTGCGAACAGGCTAAACAATAGCGAAAACAATATACGGAAAGTTTATTGTTTCACTGCTCCGCCTTCTTCAAGTTAATGAGCGACGCCATATTCCCTTCGGGAAAAAGCGCGCGTTAGTCTTAACCAATGAGACTCGCCTCCTTGGCTTAATTTGAATAATTATAGGTAATATGACAGACCTGAGAACTGCAAGTAAATGTCCCGAGAACAATAGTCATTCTCCGCGATGGGTTTTTTGATGCCGTAAAAAAGCCTGAGTTTATTGTTTTGCGCGCTTAAAATCTATATCATAAAGCAAATGAAGAAGCCTAAGCTGTGTATTACACTGTGATAAAACACTCCAGTCATTTGAGAAACACTCGAGAAATGTAGAAAACATTCGCCTGCGGCTCGTGCTTTCTACATTTCGCTCGTGTTCTCAAATGCCTGTCGTGTTTTATCACAGTGTAATACACGGCTTAGGCTTCTTTATTTGTTAAATAGTTACCTACATTGTCACGCAGTAACCTTTCAGTGCCATCTCCAAAGTGTCGTACGTATATCAAATTGCAATAATACGGAGATCTCGCGCTCAAGTCCGAAAACTCTTTGAAAGCTTAAAACGGTGTAAGAATGAATTGAATGGATTCTTTTTCACTTCATTTAAAGTGCACGTTTCAAGATATAAAAAAGCTGAGTACATTCGCCAACAATGCGAAGATTATGAGGTGATTGCGTGACAATAGGCTCACAATAGGCACAAGTTATAAAATCGAATGCTGACACGTTTCTGACGTAAAAAAGAACAGTTTTTCTTGCCAGTCTCCATTTTGTACTCAGTCTGCAGTCTGCTTTTGTACTCCAGCTTTATTTATTATTCGGTAAAAAATATGACAACTGGCTAACGGACACTCTACTTATTAAATAAAGTGGTTTCTCATAAACGAACAACAGCAAGTAAACCCACAACACTATAACAAAGATATCAGTGACGTCACCTATTATATTAATATGCCAACCAGAGAACTATTGGCTGGTAAAACAAAGAGTTCTTTTGTTTAACCTTTTCAACATTTAAATAACAAATTGAAAACAATGTTTGTAAACAAATATCTTCGCTATCTTTATTGCAGCACTAAATGCCTCTGAGCTACCTTTGCTCTTAACCTGCCTGTAAATGCATCGTCATCATAACTTTGTAAACAACTTTACTGTCCTCACTTTCTCAATTTCACTACTTCGACATGAATGAGTTGGCTCATAAGAGCACTTTGATTTATTTCGCGGTTTTCTTTCGCGTCACGCACGACGGACTAAGCGAAAGAGGGACTACTCGTAAAGGCCCGTTTACACAGGCGATTTTTGTCGCGGCAACTCGATGCAATTTTTGTCGCAGCAAAATTGCATCGAGTTTCAAACATGTTCGAAACACCTGCGATGTCGCGGCGACAAATCGCACGTGCTTTACACGTGCGATTTTGAAGTTGCAAATTTCAAAACACTTGGAGAAAACATTGGCCTCAGGCTGTTTTCTTAAAAAATTGTTTCCTACTGTCATGTTTTCTAGGTACCTGTTTCCACCATGAGGTGGTTAACATTTGATGGGTTTCCAGTGTGGAAACGCCATTTCCAAATTTCTCCGATATATTGTGGACAGAGCTTCAAATAAAAACTTTGCTAGAGGTAGGTAAGCTGATTTTACTTCTTGTTTTGAATTGCAAATTCATTCTCACTGTGTAAATTCTAATTGACGTTTACCCACACATGGCTACGCCAAAACAGAAGAAACCGCAGAATTTCGAGCTCCTCTTAAATCTTTAACATCACATTAGTATTTTGAGCGCGATCAGGCTGGTAATATATTTGGTTTACATTCTTTCACGAGCATATTGGACCTTATCGTAATCAGTTAAAAAGAAACAAGTAGGCCATTCCAGAAATTTGTAAACACTTGAGAATTGTAGAAAACATTGGCCTCAGGGTGTTTTGTAAAAACAATTATCTCATACTGTCAAGTTTCATAACTGTAAGCCTCTTAACTTGTTTAACAGTTTAGTTAACGTTTCCGTCGGACTTAACACTTTTTTTTACATAAGAATGCTGTTTTTCCGGCCCAGGCTGAATATTCTTATTTTTCTGCCGATTTTGGGCTGAAAATATTCTTGTATTATTCTTATTATTCTTAAATTATAGCTTATGACATTTTAATACTTTTTTTCGGTTTACTTTATGTCTTTTGTGCTGAATACTGTACATATGTATTACATGTACCGTTCATCGAACAGTCATTAGCGTTGAACATTTTGCTAAAGCTAGTGCAGGTTTTTTCGTTTTGTTTGCTGGTCTCGCCGTTCAGAGAAACTTGGGAATAATATTATATGGTTAAGTTAAAAACATAAAATTGTATTGTATTTACAGATGTTTCAACGCACAAAATTATATCTATCCTATCCAAAATCTCAGCCTCGGCTTTATTCTTAAAATTTCGCACATTTCAGCCTCGATATTCTTATAAAATATATTCTTATAGAAAAAAAAGAGTGTACATAATAAGTAAACAATTATTCAGTTCTAGATACCTGTTTCCCACTATCAGGTGGTTAACATTGCTCTGTGAAAAATGAAAATTTTCAAATGCGTTGAAGTTCAGCTCCAAAGCTACTAAAACTGTTTCTCAGTAAATCGTTATCTGACGGCAGTGTTTAAGTTCAGTGACTTTGTGCGGTGACGTTTGCCTGTGCGCGATGTCCGTGGTTAGAGACGTGTTTTAAACCACGTTCCGCGAGCCATTGTTCAGCAGATAGCGTAAATTATCATATAATTAACGTAGTAATTACAAGCTAAAAAATAAACAGACATCTCCTCTGCTCGTGGCCTCGCCTCCGTTGTTTCTTGTTTTGTTGAGAGAGCAGATGATTGTGGCTGTTTATTTTGTTTTTTTTGTTTTTTTTAGCGATGTTAATTTTTTCTTTTTACTTACGTTAATGATTATGTTAATTTTGTGACGCGGCGTATACTGTACTGAAAACAATGAGCTCTCTTCCGCGCGGAACCAGTGTGTTTTTAAACACGATTCTATAACACCGGACATCGCGCACGCGCACAGGCAATACCGTCACCGGCAAAGTCAACCTGAACTTAAACACTGCCGTCAGGATAACGATTTTGACTGAGAAACACAGTGTTAGTAGCTTTGGAGCCTGAATTCAACGCATTTGAAAATTTCATTTTTCACAGAGCATGTTAACCACCTGAAGTGGGAAACAGGGATATAGAAATGAATAATTTGATTTACTTATATGTACACCTCTTTTTTTTTTTCTAATAAGCAATATATTTTATAAGAATATTTTTTTAATTCTCGAGGCCTGGTTTTTTTTCCCTGTTCGAAATTGTGGTGTGAACTTGT
>JAHPZR010007663.1:0-7500 GCA_019787425.1 Platygyra sinensis | reverse complement strand
CTCAAATGTAAATTTACCGCTCTCCGAGAAAAATACGCGAGGGAAAACAAAAACTGGTTATAAAAATTTATTATTGATCCGTATTAAAGGAAGCTGAAATCGCGCGCCCTAAAATATCGCTGCGCGCGGGGAAAACGACCGTTTGGAAAGAGTTTGCTTTGTTGCACCAGACCGAACTGCTTCAAAGAAAACCAACAGAAGGGGTTGTTCTTGGAACGCTTTCGATCGAATGTCTTTGAAAATGACGAAGCGCATTCTTTGATCGCCGTGTTCGTACCGCCTGTAAAACCTCTTTATTAAACGTTTCGTCGTGATTTTGACGTTGATTATTTTTCCGAAACCGCCTGATACTTTCGGCTAAAGCACTTCCAAGACGCTCGCCAGCAGATTTCGTTAATCGGTAGCCAAGAGGCTGGATACTTGATTGTAGAAGCTGAAACGCTGTGCTTGGCCGTCCACAAACTTCTCTAAATCTCCAAAGAGCTTCGCCGTTTAATTGGAAGTGAAAAATGGGATTAACTTCGTTGAGAAACGGAGGAGCTATTTTGATAAGCAGGATATGGATCGGGGTTTCGACGAGATTTGAAAAGAACTCCCGATCACCTGCGGTTTCGCTTTCCTTGTTCATTGCGCGACAGGGTTTCGAATGAATCAGCTGCGCCGACCAAATACTTTGAATATGGCGGTAATTGTGAATATTTTACAGTTAAGTGGTTTTCCTTAATGGGTATTGTTAGTTTTGACAGCCATTGTTATGCAGACGTCTGCTTAAGACAATAGCTCTTCGATTGAAAACGCGCCATTTTCAAACACAACTCGGACAGATAATTTTCAAACTAAAAAAGCCGAAGGTTCCTTTAGACCAATTTTCAAAGTCGAAACGGGGTTTGTTTTAGAAAAGAGCCATTTTTCATTTGCCGCGCGTGAAAGTTGGGAAGGCCGTTAAGATTGTCTGAAAATCGCTTCTGAAAACGGTCTTCACACTAAAAATGGCCGATTTTTGCCCATTTTTAAGCGCAAAAGGCCAGTCCTTATACCTGCTATATCCACTTACTTATCAGCTTAAATTGACGATACAACCTTCTTCTTCAAAAAGCAGCGCGTGAAAGTTGAAGTTATAACTCGTGGAAGTCAGAAAAGCAAGTTTTATCAACCGGAGCGCGCCAATTTGGGGCCTTTCTTCTCTTATTCAGGGCATTTCATGGCACGCATATATTAAAATTTGCCGCTTCACCGGTTATGAATAATTAATAATGTCCAGGCATTCTCCGCGATGCCCCAGCAGAGAATTGAAAGATCTGTATTGGTTGTGGACATAAATGATTTAGTCCACCTTTAATATTAACCTAACGTTTGTTTGACTAGTTTAAGTGAACGTAAACATTTCTGTGCGTCACGTGACATTCCTTTATCTGTGACGTCACTAAATGCGTTTAATGAAATGGGGCAAGGTTATGCATTAAAGGTTGCCAAACAAATAATGTCGAACTGTCCACCAAAGTAAGAATATTGTATCCCTGCCTTGTAAGTTGGTACTTGTAATTTGTATTAGAAGTTATTAAACTATTTACTATGTCACGTGACCTGTTTCGTTTAAATAAAAAGTTCTTATTGGACGTAGACATGAATACAAGGCTATTTCTTGAAGACCTGTTACAATGTAAAACAATTACACGCAGAAATGATTAATTAAAGTTTATTTACCGTACCCCATTTTAGTCTAAAGATTTTAACCGCAAACGTGAAAACAGCAAACAGATTATTATCGTTTCTCTCTGAAATCAACACCTTATTATCTTTAAAGACCTTCTGCAACGCTGATTACCTCACCGGAAATCAATTTGTTGTTTTAACCTTCCAGGATACCTTATCAAGAAACTTTCTTATTGCTTTTACTACTGACAAAACCATTATCGATCAATTTAATAATCACAAACAGTCTTTCTTTGACAGAAAATATAAAACAGCTCATTTGTGAAAGTTCATGTAAAACTATAAACTGCAAATAAATTGTACCCTGACTTTATTATCACTCACTACACGTAAATCTTATGTTTCAGTGCACATACAACGCTCATGCAGTGCTCTGATAGTGCTCATTTAATACACTTCACGGCTGGCAAAAGTCCAGCCTTAATATACTATGACTGCGCTAACAAAAAAGTAAATTTTATGTAGACCTTTGTCCTACCTTGTGTGTGACTTGATTGTCGATCTAAACGTTTATGTATGTATGGACGATATGTTGTTATTATGAGTTTGCCCGTGAGCGCAAATTTCTGCGATACAGTAAAAACCCACATAAAAAAACATGTGTTGTGGGGGTTCAGGCTGATGTTGTTCTTATATATGGCCAGCGGTAACACCCGAACTATAAATATCGTTTCTTAACGCCTTTCAACGCAGGAATGTTGAGATGGCCAAGTGGATAGCAAGTTCGCCTTGAAATCTAGCTACCGAAGTAAGGCCAAAGTTCGAACCCTAGCCGGCGCGCATTCCCGGATGAGGGCCCAACAATAGGCCACGTTCGATATATCAATATTCTAACATGGCTCCGAGGCTTTCAGGACAAACTTCTATATTTGGTGTTGTTTTCTTTGTATCCAAGTCTCTCTTGGGAGTTGAGAGACAAAAGAAACTTAAAAATTTACAATTTTGACCCGAAAGACTCGGAGCCATGTTTGAATATTGATATATCGAACGTGGCCTATTCCCGGATGAAGGCCCAACATCGCTAAAACTCATTCATGCGCATGCGCGCATGAATGAGTTAATCATGCGCATGCGCGCATGAATGAGTTAAAAATGGCCACGGGAAATCCTGGGGACGGGTTTTCTTTCGCGTCACACACGACGGACTAAGCCAAAGAGGGATTACTCGTAGTCTACTCAATACGGTAAAATATGCTTACGTGAAAGAATGTAAACTAAATATATTACCAGCCGGATCGCGCTCAAAATCCGAATTGTGTTATGTTAAAAATTTAAATCAGTGAAGAACTACACCCTAGAGAATCCATTCTTCCCCAAGAGCCAATCACTTATGGGCACTGAGATGGGAGTGTCTGTTATAGTCTGGAGGTTTGGCGGTTTAAGCCAATTTTGAGTGCTGGTTTGCGGTTTCATTCACATTTATCTGGCGGTTTACGGTTAAGAAATTATCGTGCGGTTGCGGGAAATCATAAATTTAGCCCGCGGTTTTCGGTTTTTGCGTGTTTTTGTGGTGGTTATTCAAACAGAATCAGGAGGCTCAGAAGACTGAGCGGTAACTTTATCTTGCTTAAAGCTTCTCTCTTTAACAAAAGATTGCCTTTTAGAGCTAGACTAAGTCAGTCGTCAGTCAGGGCTTCCCTCTGTGTCCCCGGCCATGTGGGGAGGGGTAGGGAGGTAATTTGATATAAGGCCAGGCTTCAGAGCTTCGAAAGGGTCACGAAAGCACGTGGAAAGATGGCTGACGACGTGGCTAATGTGAGGAGAAAAACGATTATTGAGCTAACATATCGCAAAGAATTTGCTGCGTGCTGTTGAAAGATCGGTTATCAGGATACTCGTCCTACCTGTAGGGCGGTGTCGGTTTTTAGCAGAAAACGAAAGCGGTTTGCGGTTTCGAAGGAACAAAATATGGCGGTTTACGGAATGTACGACCCCCCTATAATAGACCCTCAGATGGGTAAAATAAGGGAAAATACTGGACGGTGGTCTTTGAGCAATCTGGGGCTCCCTTCCATGCACGGGGACTTAGTATACTCGTCACCAGGCGCCCTGAGCTCAGCACCATTTTTGAACTGTGCCGGGTTTGATCCTTGGATCATAGTGGTTTCGGGCCGCCATTTTAGTAGCTTAACGTACAAGTTCTACGGAGCCGTGTGGCTTCGCGTTGCTAGCTGGAGATGCTTCAGTGGATTCATGGTCTAAAGAAATTCGTGTTCCACGAGCCTGGTGTGTTTATTTAGCGACTGAATTCGATTTTCGCGAAAAAATTAGTGCTTGTTTTGGGTCGATCGGAGCCAGACTTTGCCGTCAATCTCCTATCTTGCCACTTTACCATGAAGGAAAGGTGAAGAAGATCATTTTCCCCGAACTTCGTTTGCGTATTAAGGAAAACAATAATACCTCGCCACATGGTAAGTTTCATCAATTTTTATTTCCATTTTTTCGCCTCATATGTTCTCAAATTAAAATTTACCCATGTTATCTCAGGTGACACACAGTAAGCTTGGGTTGCCTATGAAATTATTTGAACACGGGCGTGCAAGAAACAGCATACCTACCTCTAGCAAAGTTTTTATTTGAAGCTCAGTCCACACCACTCTGTGAGCAGAGCCTCTTTTATCTCTTTTTGCTAAAGCATATGTACCGTAAGAAAAGGCTCTGCTTGCAGGGTGCTCCCACGCTAAATCGGAGAAATTTGGAAACGGCTGTAGTATTAAATTTAAATTTTTTTATTTATTTTTATTTTATTACAATTTAATGGCATAAAAAGACGTTGATACAATAAATAGAGACAAAGCCATAAGGATAGTCTGCAAAAGAGTCGGAGACCCCATACAAGGCAGACCACCTGAAAAAAAAAAAAAAAACCCTCCCAAGAACCGTTATAATTTAAAAGATAAAAATTTAAATAATAGATATTATTACATTATAAATAAACATAAATCAAGCATTAGTCAAAAAAAACACAGTCATACTGTAATCACAAATAATAATATATAACGAAAATAAAGCCAAAAATATATATAAGAATGTCTAAGAAACAGTATGCAAAGCAAAAAAAAAATTAAATTATGCAATTCTAGAAAATAGGAAATCCCTTACTCCCCTCTTAAAACTAGAGATACTTGAGGCTTGCCGTACAGAAAGTGGTAACACATTCCATGAGTCAACAATCCTATTAAAAAAGCTAAACTTAAAAGTATCAGTCCTTGCATAGTTCTTCTTCAATATAAGTTCATCCCTTCCCCTTAAAGAGTACCCCTCAGAATTTGAATAAAATTGAATATACGAGGAAACATCTAAGTTAATATACCCATTAAGAGCTTTATAAAAAAACAAAACATCCAACAGAAAGCGTCTATCCTTTAAGGATAACAAGTTCAATCTTTCTATTCTAGTATCATATTCAACATCTGTCTTAAGTATAAACTTTGTAGCTCTTCGTTGAATCCTTTCCAACTTGTCGACATTTCTAGCTGTGTAAGGTGACCAGACAACAGTACAATACTCCAGTTGCGACCTTACCAAGGCACAGTACAAGGTTCTTAGGGTGGTTACATCAGTCAGACCCCTGCACGTTCTTTTAATGAGGCCAAGAATCTTATTAGCCTTACTTGATATTTTGTCGACATGGGCATTCCAAGACAGCATACTCGTAGTAACTAAACCAAGATCACAGAATTCAGATGTTTCCTCCAAGGTATTATTATTGAGCTGAAGATCAGAGCGGAAAGGCATCTTCTTCTTGGTGATACGCATCAGTTTACACTTCTTCACATTGAAGTCCATTAGATTTTGTTGACTCCATGAGTACAAGTTATCCAGATCTGATTGAAACACTTGATAGTCGGAAGGACAATTTATCACTCTTGATGTTTTACAATCATCAGCATATAAGGCAATTGTGTTATCAGCCATAACTGCATCAGGTAAATCAGTGATGAATATCACAAAGAACAGGGGACCTAATAAGGAACCCTGTGGTACACCAGATGGGATGACAGTCCAGGAGGAACTCAGTCCCTCAATGACAACCCTTTGCTCTCTATCAGTTAAGTAATCCTTACACCAGTTCAGTAGAGTACCAGAGATACCAAAGTTGCACAGTTTCTGCAAGAGTATATCATGTGACACTCTGTCAAAGGCCTTAGCAAAGTCTAAGAAAACTACATCCACCTGTAATCCATCATCCAGAGCCTTGGTCCACTGATGGTGTGTTAGTACCAACTGGGTAGCACATGAACGACCTCTTATAAACCCATGTTGCCAGTCAGTCAAGTAGGGAGCAACATGAAAGTATATGGCATTATGTACTATCTTTTCTTGACATTTACTTGCTATAGATAGTAGAGAAATAGATCGATAATTCTCTACCACATCCTTGGCATCTGCTTTGTGTACAGGGGTGATATTGGCTTTTTTCCACAAGGAAGGGACCTTCCCACTGCGAAAAGACAAGTTAAACAACAAAGTCAAAGGAGGTGATAGCTCTTGCGCGCACTCTTTCAGAATCCTATCAGATATACCATCCACTCCAGTAGCCTTGTTTATATCCAACTTACTAAGAATATATTTGACTTTATAATTGGATGTTGCCGGAAACTTCCATCAGTAGGTCAGGATTGACTACATCATCATGAAGGACCATGGAGCTCGGATCTGATATTTTGGAAGATTATAGAGAGATCACAGACGTGATTCTCTTCAATTGGTCTTTATTCCTTCGATGATCAAATGCAACTAAACAGAGTATTCGATTGCTTAGATTACATAGTAGTCGAGAGAGTAATTGACGTTGTAATTTACAGACATCGGATCATGACATCCCTTCCCCTTCAGTTGGATTCTCACAAATAAAGAATATCTGCTCATCAAAGAAGAATTAAAACAAACACAGAGGAGGCTGGACAGACATCAAGTGACAATTTTGTACCAATCAGATTCTTCGCTCAACATGCTAATGGCGGACTCCGAAAATCTTCCAAAAGCGAGAGTAGTGGCAGTAATTTTTGGTTTTTCGTCATTTGTGTTCAACGAATTGAGTTGGAATCCATCTCAATGGTTTGATGTGAAGATATTCTTTGGCTAGATTGCAGAATACCCGGCCCACTTTTTGGAATTCTTAAATGCTGCTACCGCAGTCCCGCAGTCGACATAATTTACATAATAAACTTATATAAAAACCACGAATATACCTCGTTCTTTCATTCACTGTGGGACTGCGGACCGCGGTAGCACTTCAGTTTTTGGAATTCTTAAATGCTGCTACCGCAGTCCCGCAGTCCCACAGTCAACACGAGTTACATAACCACTGTATACAAGCATCACGAAACATGTCCCAGTTACGCATATACAGATTAGTCATCAATCTTTCATGATCATTCGTAGACTTAATTACTCTTCGTTCTTTCATCCAGTGCTGAGCGAAATGAGTAAGACTGAGTTCGACCTAGGATTTAACGCATAGACAGATTATTCAACAATCTTTCTTCATCATTAGAAGACTTAACGCGTATACGGATTATTATTCAGTGAACGCATTCTTCAAGAACTCTTTCGTCATAACCGTTTCTTGATCTGTACAAACAATTGAAACTAAACATGAAACTTATCTATTATTCTTTCTCGTATTGTGGGAGTGACCTGAACAGCAAGCCATAAATACAAAACTTTCATATCTAAGCTGTAAAATTATAATGATTGAACATTTCAATAGAAGCTGCATAGTTACAGGTTAACGCACTCAGCTATGGCGTTCCATCTCCGCCAAAATCAAAGTTGTAACGC
>JAHPZR010007662.1:25000-27943 GCA_019787425.1 Platygyra sinensis | reverse complement strand
ACTTTGGTTTGCTACAGGGTTTGTTACGTCCCGGTTTGCTTGCAGTTAATTTCCCCTCGGATTTTTCTAGGTTGCCTGGTTAGTGCTATCCCGGTTTGCTTGCAGTTAGTCCCACTCGGGTTTTTTTAGGGGTTAGTTCCACCCCGGTTTGCTTGCAGTTGGTCTTTCCACTTGGGTTTGCTAGGGGTTAAGTTCCATCAAGCCGGCTTACTTGAATTTACTTCCACCCTAGCTGGCTTGAGGTTAATTCTATTCGGGTTTGTTTGAGGTTAGCTTCCATTTTGTGGTTTGGGTTACATACTTGCAGTATGTGTAGTCAAGAAGTTCAGTTTCTTGCTGCTGTTGTTTTAATGGTGTATTGGGTACCGAGTGAGTGCATCTCGAATCAATTGTCCTGGGTTCGACTCTTGTTGTCCACACACATTGAATAAGGAAAAAACTAAAGGCGGCGAAATACGAGATACAAAAACCCTCAACTTGTCGCGCAACATTGTTTCGTTGCAAGTTTTCGTCGATGTTTCCCGTTTTTCGCCTTGCGTGATCAACTTGACCGGCAACAAAAACATTTGTTGCGGGTTGAAGAAATGCGGCGCGCTGATTGGTTGATTTGCTAGAGCACGAGCAGATTTGTTGCGCGACAAGTTGTGAGTTTGATGAAAAACGAACAACAAGGCCAAAATTTGTTGCTCAAAGTAGACCCGAGCTCTACTTTTGGCAACAACTTCTTTCAACCTCCAACAAATGTTTTTGTTGCGCGACAAGTTGATCACGCAAGGTGAAAAAACGGGAA
This sequence comes from Platygyra sinensis, assembly GCA_019787425.1. Lineage (NCBI taxonomy): Eukaryota > Metazoa > Cnidaria > Anthozoa > Scleractinia > Merulinidae > Platygyra > Platygyra sinensis. The sequence continues at coordinate 27,153 of JAHPZR010007662.1, read as the reverse complement.
ACATCGACGAAAACTTGCAACGAAATAATGTTGCCCGACAAGTTGAGGGTTTTTGTATCTCGTATTTCGCCGCCTTAAGAGTCGAATGAACTTCATGCAAAAGTATGCATGTGTGAATATTGGTCTAGTCCGTTGAAATTTAAGGTCTTCAGTCGTGCAAGTGCATACTATGGATGTGAGTGGTGATTCGACCAAACGTGACCAAGCCAAGTCAACACCCAGTACTGATCACAACAGGAAAAAGGTGGGAAATCTGCGCACCTAAATGTTAAAGGTTTGATGAGGTTTGCGTTGGCCGAAAAAACGTCATTTCCGCAGTCAATTGTTCTCTCAGTAAGAGATAAAGCCCGAGAACGGAGGTGTTAAGCCATATACATCCCGAGGGCCGTAGGCCTGAGGGATTTCATTGTAAGTATTGTAAAGGTTTTCACACAGCATCGAGAAAGGGTGTTTCACGGGTCATAATTTGTTCAAACCATATCATAAAAATTCTTTTTCTTTGACCATCGTAGCTTAATGAGAAATAGCACACAAACTGCAGTTACAAACATGACAATAAAACGCATGTTGGAAAACAAAATTATTTAACTTTAACTTGACGTTTCGTATGTTTCTACATACATCTTCAGAAGTGACCGTTAGTAATACAAGTAGCAACTAAGTTTAAATTTTAGATAAGTAACTAAGTAACAATAACAATGACAAAAGCTGAGCACAAAAAAAATTTGCATATAAAAGATGCAAACTAATAGAGGTAAAGCTTTTCGCTGCTTACATGGCTGGTGCACGATATACCAAGTGAATAGCAACTCTCGAGTTACGTCACAAAGAACACAACAATGATTCCTATCCCTTACACAATAACACAATAGACTTCACACAAAAGAACGAGACAATAGTGCATACATTGACTTGGTATATCGAGCATCACCCGCTTACATTATCGTTTAGGGTCGGTTTGAGCTCTTGAATTAGAAGAGTCTCCTTAATCTTGCAGTGGATATCAGAGCGACCTTTTGCTAATATTTCGAAGTGGTCCCATTTTAAGTTGTGACCAGTTGACGTGACGTGGCCCGCGATAGCAGATGCATGACAGGCACTAGTGATCCCTTTAAAATGTTCAGTTTTCCTGTCATGCAATCTACGTTTTGTTTTGCCGATGTAAAATCCTGACAGTCCCAACAACTAGCCTTATAAACAACTTTTGACATTTGAGAACGGTTAATCTTATCTTTGGTGAGAAACGGAGAACAATAGCGTATAGTTTGTTTGCTAAGCCGACAACAATCAAATTTCAAACCTTTTGTTTGTTTGTTTTTTTTGTCTTGCTATTTTTGGGGGGGCAGTACACTGTTAATTTTTGCAGTTTGGTTTACATCGACTCCTGTTGGACACAACAAGCTTGGAAACGTTGTTAACAAAATCTGTAAAGACGCAGACTCACAGGGCCAATTCAGCAATCACAGTCTGAGGGCCACAACAGCAACACGTGGAGTGGAAAATGGAATCGCAGATATGTTGACTGTTATGGAGCGTACGGGCCACCGAGATATCAGATCTTTACAAAGGTATCAGAGGCCTGATGTCTCTATACCAAAATTGAGATTTAGAACTAAAGCATTAAATTGTCGATCCGAAGGATCCGTAGGAGAAAAGGAAGCCGAGTCCTCGTTAAAAAGAGAAGTAGATCAGTTAATTGATGACGAAGTAAAAAGATTTTGCCAAGATGACAACAACGCGACTGTGAAAGGATCAAACAGTGTTGTGTTCCAGAATTGCTCGTTTGTAATATCCAAAAACTTAAAATTTTCTTTGAGTGAACACATAGCCTACATGATATATGGGATACTACTGTATTCTCTTCAGTTGCAGAATAAATTTCTATATTTGTGTTAAAGGGGTCAAAAGACGTGTATGATTTGCTTTAATTGCTCCTTATAAATGGAAGGGATTTATTTGTATGTTGCCCAGGGCAGCAGGGCAATAAACAGATAAATACCGGGTATTTATGTAGATATTGCCCTTGCATTTATAATTAGCAATTTATTCAATTCATCAGCCCCGCTCTTCCCTGCTACATTATCAAGCCCTCCCCAGACTTTCATTTAGTTAAATATTCATGAAGTGTGTAAGTTAAATAAAGGATGTTGAAA
>JAHPZR010007662.1:15000-20000 GCA_019787425.1 Platygyra sinensis | reverse complement strand
GTTACCGCCTTTTCGCCGTTCTAGATGGGAAAATCTAGACCGCTTTGAACATCGATTTCAATTAAATCGTGGATTCGGTAGTTTCCAGTCCTTTTGAGATACAGTCATATAATAAGTTATGGCCTCTGTGGATCTGTATATGAAAATATTTTGCGCGATTGATCATAAACTCAATGCGTTGGGTAGGCGTACATTTGGACTGCGTATAAAATTCAAGGACATATACCCTTTTTCACGTGTGGTTAACCACTAGCGTAGCAATCTGGGCGTATACTTTGATTGAAATCGCTATTCATAGATGCTTTTCGTTCATGATACATTACATTTTCGAATCTAGACCATGTAGTCCTGTGAAGAACTCAAGGCTGAATATCTTCAGATTCGTCCGCAACAGATATCTGCCGAAAAAAAAAGACACTAAGACTAAGTACTGCTTCAATATTTTCTAGGACCATTCCATAGCTATGTTAAAACAAGACGCCAAAAGGCGATTCCGTGGGATGCTTGGGCTAGGGAGCGTAGCATTGGAATGAATTGTGAAGTTAAGTTAATTGCCACGCCGGATTAATCAGTTAGATCGACCATAAAAATCACTGAAGAAAGTGTTGAAGAAATTGTCACTGTGCTCGAAGTAGTAAATGGCGTAGGCCGGCGGAAAATCACTGGCAGAAGTAATATTGCAACGTGAAAAATGGAATTTGTTTTGAGGCTAGATCTGTTATGTTAAGATCGCGAGAACTGCAGAAAATCTTTAGACATGAATGGTAACGCAACGTTTTACTAATTTGAAGACTAAAATATTATGAAGGGCTGTGTTGCCGTCAATGAACGTAACGAATCTGCCAAAACATTAACAGGTTAAAATACCTATTGTCTGTTATATAATTAGAAGCTCTTTTGTACGAGAAAAGAACTGAAGTAGGCTCATCACTTGTGTGAGAGACAAACGTAACGCACCGTAACGCAACTGGTATAGATAATGTGTTCTTGTTTATTCCCGTTCTTGTTTATTCAAGATAGCGAAAGGATTAAAGTTTCGATCCATCAGAAGTATGAGGAATTCTCCTGAACACATATGTCCCTTTATATTTTTAAATTTTAACAGTGGAACACTGGAAATAAATAACATCGAATGGAATAAACCTTTTCGGAAACACTGTTTACGTGTGCGTTCTGGTAAACAGGTACAGTATGTTGCCCTATTTCCCGGACACCCCTATTTCCGGACACTTCGACTTTACGATTCCGTATTTCGTTATAAAAAGGAAACATATTCGAACGATACGTTCCAAAGACTTATCGATTAGTCTGCTTTCGTTAAATCTTTTCGCGGCCGAGCTACGCTTCGTTTAGGCGGGAAGATTAAAGTTTTCGTCGAGGTAAGTAAAATTTGTTTCTCCTTAAATGTGATTTTTGTCGCGCGTCGAATTATATCCTTTCAATTAAGCGGCATGTTCTCGCAAACTGTGCGACAGATTTTATTTTTTTTCCGCTATAAGTGAAGCTAAAAGGTCTAGGTTTTTCAGCATAAAAGACTTTTCCTTTTGCAGTTTTGTATCTTCGAGCAAGACTACCAAAGATATTAAATGCGTTTTTGGTGAGGTGTGCCTAATTCCGGACACCGAACGATAGCACGGAAATTTATGATATAGTTGTTGAAAAACAAGTGTTTTTATGTCTGTCTCTCCTAATTTAACCTTACCTTTGTTGGTATTGATTAAACTTTCTTCTCTTTTGTCCTTTCCAGCGGGTGAAACATTGTTTATTTTCCAGCGGCAGAAGCATTGTTTATTTTATTTAAATCTTATTCAGTTGGACGAAACACTTTACGGTACTCAGTGTTATATCTGAAACCCGTAAGTCCAAAAAAACAGTTTCACTTTACTATGATAACTGCAGCTATTTCCATGCCCTATCTTGTAATTTTTCAGTTATATCAAACTCCACACTCTCAAGAATTTAATATAAAAGCGCCGAGAAAGGTCATAGCCATAAACTCAGTGAACGTTGTATATTTCACCTAGCGCGTATCGGGAGGGGAGGGGATAATAGCGTATCCGTGACGAGCTTCATACGATTTTGTGATTAATCTAACTGTAAAACCAAAATTGATAATAAAATGCTGTTTTAAGGAATAACGATTTTTGGCTCCAGCACTGCCGAACTCCAAAATTGAGGACGTTTTGAGAGGTTTCATTACACTGATGATATCTTCGCTAAAATCAAAAGAAAATACTTTAAAATTCGGACAAAATGTAGTTTTTTAAAGGAATGTTTCCTTATTTGACTTTTATAACATGCATTTTGCCATGATCGAGAAGAATATCTCAAAGAAAAGGGAGTATTTATTTCGTAACAATCGTCCGGAAATAGGGCAACCCGTCCGGAATTAGGGCACCGAATTTGAACTACTCTTTCCGTAATTACAAAGAAACCAAAGAGCTTCAGGCGATGAAACTTCACGCCCTACTTACCAGCAGTAGAAGCTACATTGTGGCTAAATTTCAGCTTGTTAGTGCTGTTTTGAGGTAAGATATGACAGTTTTGCAAAAAGTGTCCGGAAATAGGGCAACTAACTGTAAGCTAAATGTCAGCAAGAATCCTTCGGCAAGATACACAAAACTTTACACATCACGTAGCATGATTGTAGACTCACGGATTTAACTGGGAAAATTTCGATAGCTAGAGTAAAACTCGCGAGGCTGAAATATCTTCAATTGCAAACTAACATATATTTGAGCCAATTTTTGAATTGGTTGGTGTCGATATTTTCCGTGATGGACTTCTTGATTTGCCCGTGAATACATGTACACTGATGCAATGAATATCGTGTTTCAAAGTTCCTTAAAAACATCTTGTTAATGTTTAGACTACGCAGTTAGGGACGTTAGCCGGATGAACCGCCACTCAGGTTTGGTGCCTGAACTCGTTGGTTCGTTTGGCAGGCTCAGTGAACAATGACTTCGATGCCGGTGCGTAATTACGGAACGGATGATGTTCAATTCAATACACAATGTCGAAATGCCTTCTAAAATGTCTTACCTTCTGTTCATGTTTATTTCCTCTCCTTGCCAGGATCGCAGAATCGCGAAATGTTCCTTGCCCGAATCGCAGAAATTATGCTTGGAAATTACAGTCCTTGCGAGACTGATCGCAGATTGTTGGAAATAAAGATAGTTTCAGCTGTCAATCAAATTTGCCGTTTTGCGTCGACGATGAAAAAGAAATTCACCCGAAAACTTACCGTGACCTGCCACAGGCATCCCACGGAATAAAAGGTAATTTGTCATCGTGAAACTTTTTTTTTCGTTTACTACATTTTTTTTAAAAAACGAGTGAAATCCAGTTCCCGAAAAAAGGTAATCTCTGTCATCTGAAAAGATAAAAAAAAAACCCATCTATACAGGGCTGTTGCTGGAAACCGGCAAATTGAGGTACTTTCCTCAATCATCTGTTTTGTTTTTATTGTTTATAGTTACCATAAACACTCTAAATATCTAGGACGAAAACGTCACCTAGGACATTTTCCCTGCAATCATTTTTTCATGGACATTGGTTTAATCATAAATTTTTCATGGACAATGTTTCAGTGTTATTTTTTTCCTGCTTCAGCCCTGATAACATATAGATTTAACCAAGTCTAAAACCGAAGCTCCTGGGCCGGGTTCATTAAAGCCCGGTTAAGCTAACCCAGGAAAAGCGAGAATTTTAATTTGAGTTTTGTAACTTTATGGTGAGGTTTTCTGTTAACAACAAGTTTAACCTAACATTGATCCGAGGGCGGTTCTTTTTTAAAAGCACGTGACCTCGATGAGCTCTAAACCGGTCAGCGGTTATCTTGTTTCCACAGGTAAGCTTGTGAACGTCTGCATCATAGCTTTCAGTGCTAGTTTCCTCTGTATCACTGACAGACAATCTAGACTTCTTCGTTATCTCCTTTAAAGGGTCTAAATTCCCAGAGCGAGCGTCTCGCTTCGCTGGGCGCTGTTTTGACAAAGCAGCGAAAGCTTCGCCCATGGCGGACAATGAACCCGCCATGTGATCCATGTTTTGGTTCAAATTAGTGAGTACACTCAATAGCGAGTCGCTATTTTCGAGTGCAGATTCCTCAAGAAGGGCGTCTTCGACTTCCTCAGGGGAATTAAGCGCCGTTCCTTTGACGGGATCTTCAGGGTTGAGTAAATTCGCCATAGAGAAATTTTTAAACGTGCAATTACTTCAAAGGTTCGCTTGCAAGTGACTGCTCTGGTTTCGCGCGCATATCTCACGTGACTCCTTGGCGACATTGACCAATGACGAAGTAGAATCAAAAGGGACGCTACAAACCGAGGGCGCAAGTCTCTGTCAACCTATCATCTGGAGTATTGCCGCCATTTTGCGCGATTCCGTCGCCGCCGTGCACACGCTCCCGCGGGGAGAATCAATTCATGGGTTTCCTTTTCTTTCCCATATGAGAATGGGGAGCCACTTGTTGGTCGGGACTCCGCTACAACATATTTTCTATGACAACTCACATGCTTAAACTTGAACTGCCAAGCCTAAATGCTTCTGGCTCGACCGTCTTTAACGGATTATCCGATATCATTCTACCGAAAAAGGAAATAACACATACGTTAAATAGGACCTAAATGTGGTTTAATCGGTAAGCCGTTCTGTTTGCTCGTCAGTACTTACAATATTTGTAAATGACGCATATTGTAGAAGGCTCGATATGGAACAACCTGCAATCGGTTTGCGCTCAGAAACCTAAACAGAGAATTTACTAAAAGGTTAAAGAACAATTCCTTGATGTTTGGTTTATTTATTTTGTTTCTCATATAGGATACATATCAAGAATCCACCCGAAGTTCGAGTAGCATTATATTGCGAACTTTTGTGCGATTGTTTTAAATATCCTCTCAACAGCCTGAGAGATAATGTGATCAACAACAAATGTGTTAAAAAAGGTTAAACTTCCTATGGAACACTTGAAAGTACTGGTGAAATAAAATTGATGATAA
>JAHPZR010007662.1:0-10000 GCA_019787425.1 Platygyra sinensis | reverse complement strand
CAGCAGGTAGAACTGTGATGGCGTTTGACGAGAACTCCCTGTGAACAGACCAATATTTCAAAGAAGTAAATTACCGCAAGGTATGCAACACATGAGACAACTTTAACCTAAGATATAAGTTTAGTGACTCGATGTATTGCATATAAAAAACAAAGAGAGAACCATAATCCACGAATGACAACGCATTCTTTAGCAGTCAAGTGCAATTTGTAACTTACAGCCAAAACATATCTGTCATCGTCGAGAATATCCCACTTGGCAGAGTTGTGACTATATTTGAAGAAAAAACTCTGCAGAAAATAATCACAATCATCAAGTGAATTTGTTATAAAATATGCAGGAGTTATTGACCAAGCGTAGGGTCAACATGGCTGGATATTGGCCAAGCTCTTTATAACGTGTTTGGAGACCGAGAAGGATAAACCCGCAAAACAAATAAAGCAATATCCAGCCACCTTGATCGAAGAAGTTTGGTCAATGAAAGATAATCCCAAGAGGGCAAGATAGCGCTATCTTGTCAACTCGGATAGCTAATCACCTTGCAGGATTCGGTTCATCTCGTTGAGCTAACCGTATGACAATAAGCACTTAATGACTGGCCACAAGGGAAACAGTGAGTTTTTTTTTTCCGAGACCCTCAATGTTCCCCGAGGCGAAGCCGAGGGGAACATTGAGGTCGAGGTCGAGGTCGAGGTCGAGGGGAAACAAAACTCACTGTTTACCGAGGGGCCAGTCATTAAAGTGGTACTATGATCAAATTTTTACCCCTTGATATTTCAAGTGTAATGCATAGAATTATATGATAGAGTCAAAGCGCCGTTTACCGTTTTCAAACATCTGCATTAGTTCCGGAGATATTTAAGTTTGAAAAATGTGTAAAATATGCAAATGAGATGACTGATGACGTCATACACTCAACCCAATATTTTCTCAAGAATATAAATAGAGCTATCTTAGCCAATTTGCAGCGCAGATCATTGAAACTTGGCAGGCTAATAGTTCTATAAGAAACACACCTGTGGCTATAAAAATTATGTTCCCATGGCAACTGACTCTGTTCCAGTCCCCACCCACTCGATTTCAATATGTTAGTGATTTTTAGCTCCAAAAACGCTAAACAGGGCCACAAACTGGAGCTAACATATTTCTATGCCCGCTGGATCGCACATACGATGCACCATTTGCAAATATGAAAATAGAGCGCCGAGGGAGGCCAGAAATGCCTTTAATATTGGGGAGGTCTGGACCCCAGTATGTTGCTATAGTAACAAAACTTTTAAGCTCATATTGTCTTGCACCTTTAGTAGAACCCCACTGCAAAGAATCAAACATTTCTGTTACAAATTGGCTGTGATATCTTTTTTCATTATTTGGTTGAGTGTATGACGTCATCACTTGGCTAATTTGCATATTTTAAAAACTTGAATATCTCTTGAACTAAAAGAGATATTTAAAAAAGTAAACGGCATTTTTCTTCTCATACAGACTACTTGTTTATGTTTTAAAATGGCTTCAATAGGAAAGATGCGATTTTCGTCATAGTACCAGTTTAAGTGTTTTGTTATACCTCCAGACTCAGAAATGGAAAAAGCTCCGAAAAAAAATGATTTGCTTGACGCCATTGCATACACTGGCTGCACTCGTAAAATTGAGCGGCTGCCAAAACTAACCTGTCCTATCGAAAAATCCCGATAACAGTCTTTTTCAGGCTTCGCAGCTAACAAAAAATATAGACTGTACTAAAGTTGCTTTGGCTTCTTCTAATGCTTAACTCGAGCAGTTTGTGTTTGATTTGATCAGGAGCAGCATATTTTGTTGTAAATTACACAAATACTTTCCTACCTGGCGACGGCGATCGACGAGCGACTTGACGAACGTGAGCAACCCATTTTTGGCGCCAAACCAAAAGCTTGGACTCACAAAACGCTCATATTTTCCCTTTTGTTGATCTGCGTGATACGTTTTTGCGACTATAGATCCCTTTTCTTGAATAATGAATGCCGTCTCTAAAGAGAAATGTTGTCCTACTTCAATGGCTTTTTAACATCAGGCCGACTGGTACACAAATTTCCCGCGGTTTCAAGGTGCACAACGCGATCACGTGCGAGTACAAAGTTCAAGTTGTTGTTTCCCTAGGGAGTTAGTGAGTTTTATACGCCCTAGGGAGTTAAACAGATTTAACCCACGGTACGTGACACGTTCTCCTCCAATCGGAGAACGTATTGGAGTTGGGAGGTATAACAATAAACATTATCGAGCGTTGAGACTGATATTACGTCAATCATGTCGGGCAGTCACAAATTTTAATTGTCACATGTTATCGACTTTTCATCGTTACACCCAGATAGAGTAAGATTGCACTTGTTTCTTAAAAAAATATCGACTTGGCTTACAGCTGATACAAGTTTGCCAGAGGGAAGAATATTCCATCAGGAAGAAATTTTATAGCGTTATAATGAAAATGCCTGCGAAGAGGAAAATAAAAATGGTATAACTTTTCTAGCAAGGAATCGGACTTGAACCTCTCGATCCGAAGTTCAGCGCATTGACCATTATGATATACTCAGTGCATATGTTAGAACAAACAGTAGCGACTTAAAAACATGATTTTTCGGTGGAACATGTCGTAACAATAAACTCCCTGCACATATTAAAACATCAAGTAAGTTCAGTGACTTCACTCGTGACCTGAAGGCTTTTGACTTTAGCAAATAAGGGCCCAGCTGTCATTGTAACTCTTGTATATACTTTTATTTCCATTTGTTTTTTAACAGTACATGTTATTCTTACCCTAGTATCTTAGTATCTTAAATAATTTTTATATTTTAATTAGATTCTATTTCTATTTTTTTTTGCAAATTTATTGTTGTGTTCTTGATTTTTAATATATTTCATATAGCTTTACTCATATATAGTTTTATAGTCTTACGTTTTAAACATGAGCCTCTGGCTCGGGCAACTGGGTAACCATGTCTTACGTATGACAATAAACTTGATTGATTGATTGATTGATTGATTGATTGATTGATTGATTGATTGATTGATTAACTTAACAAAACGTGTTCTCGATACATTTGAGTAACATTGTTTTTTATATTTCCATAATATTTGTATACGATGAACAAAACTGGCCCACAAGTGATCGTCGCTATTTCGTCTTGCCTGCAGGCTGCACTATCTTACAGTACTTGTAGTTCTGTTAGGTTGGCAAACAGTCCTTCAGGTAAAAATGTGAGAGCGTTCCATGAGAAATCCCTTCAAATAAGAAAGGTAAAAATAAAGTGAGGAAATAAAGATACCTTTGAAAAAACAAACTAATATAAAACTACTTGGACAACAGAGGAAAGTCATACTTTAAAAATGGATATGGTTTGCACTAGCAATACGGCACCCTTTACAAATCATAAAAGGAAAGAGTACAACAATAAAGAATCTTCTTTCAAAATTTTTCTCCAAATTTAGGTAGAGTGCATGTCAAAACACAGCTGCGATGTTAACAACGACCAAGAAATGTTACTTGACAAACAGCACTCATAGTTATAAAGATGTTTTTCTTTCGAGGAGAAAAGAAGGTAAAAAATAATACACGAACAGTTTCATGCAGCTCAGTTTTACTTACAGCAATTGCAGTCTTTGGAGGTTTGCAAACACTCCTTCAGATAACGATGTAATTGAATTTGAATAGAAGTCCCTGTGTAAAGTGCAAAGAAAAAAGCTTAGCAACTGACGCTTTATTCCCTCACTTTATTTTTAGAAACTCTGGACAGTTATGCTGACACTAGCACTCTTATTTCTGAAATAAAAAAGGCATCTTAAATTATAATTCAATCATAATTTATAATATTTTTCTAAACTTTTTATCACTTTTTTCCTCTTTTGGCAAATAATGTATTCAAAATCAACTTTTTTAACGCCTTCAATTTGTAATTCGTGTTTGTATGTCTCTAACACCGCCTGCCTAGATTAGCTCGCTATTTGCAGGCGGTGTTCATTGTAAGTAATTTTTGGAAGACTTAATAACCTTGAACTTAAAAGGAACAGCTAGGTTAGAGCTGGAGATTCCATTTCTTTTCAAGGTTTACGAGTAAGAGAAATTTTAAGAAAAGTTTAAAGTCATTCATGCTAACATGCATTGTGCAATACAGTTTGAGCTTTCACCTACTAAGGTATTACAACTTACAAAAATTCCAGACTTGTGAGGTTGTCAAATATTTGGTCAGGTAATGATGTAAGAGCATTTGAAGTGAAACCCCTGACAAATCGAAATAATTGTAATCACATGAAAATAACCTTTAAATACAATATAAATATATTTGAAATCTCTTGTTGAGGTATGGAATATTTTTGTGCTGTATTGAGAGCCTATCTGAGTAAGAAGTTTGTTACAAGTTAGGGAGGTTTAGCAGTTTACTTGGGTTAATCAGTGATCAGTTTAAAATTGTAACGAAAGAGCAAGTTGGGGAGAATTTGAGAGTTATTTACACAATCGAGAAAGCCAATGAATACTTTCAAATACCCCGAACTTTTCCATCATTTGAAACTATGCAAAAAGAATCGAAATGACCCATATATCCTGCTTCTGGTCTAAAATGGAGTTAAGAAAATCCAGTGATATTCGCCATAACCTTCAAAGATAATGTAAAACGACCAAGCCACTAATAAATGCACGTACCTACATGTGATTGACACTTTACAGCCTGAATTCAATACTGACGCCATTTCAAATAAAAAACAGATCGCAGCGTGTGAATGGAATTAAATCTGTTAGATTTCTACCCTTGTCTTCAAAATATCGTTGATGGATAAAGTGCCCTTTTTTGCTTTTTTCAATTTTACAACGGGAAAAGATGGAAACGAAACCATGACTCGTGATGCATCTTTTGCCTTCAGCAAAGATGGGTGCCAACTTTTTGTCTATTTAAGCTTGCTGCAACAGAAGGTCGCAATACTGTTACTATTCGATCAGGTAGTAAATCCACGTTTTTATATCCAACTGTCTAAGTCTGATCAGTGGAGCCTTCAGCTGGGCCTGATTTATCTTTTAAATACTGACAAGAAAAAAACAGAAATCGAAAAGAACGAAAAGTCCAGAAAAGCTATTCCTTTCCTGTTTAGAAAATAAAATGATATTTTTCTCCCGTAGCGTTCACGCCCGTTCAAAGCAATTTGCTACCGGATTATGTTTTTCTTTTTTCTTACAGCCATATCAGATTCCTCTGGTTGGCAAGCACTCCGTCCGGTAAAACCTCAAGAAATTTTGAAGAGAAATACCTGTTTAACAAAACAAACATAGTTCAGACGCAGCTTGTCATTAATTTACGTACACCAAACCTTTGAACTCTCCAGGGAGACTGTTTCAAGCGTGCTGTTTTCTTAAGCAGGACACACAGAATCTATAAACCACGCTTTAATATTCGACAAGTCCGAGAGTACAAAGGCTAGTAATCCGAGCACCAAGATAACTAGAACTGATTACATAACACAACTGTCAGATAGAAACAATGACTATTGTAACATCCCCTTCGTTTTGAAAGAAAAAAAAACAAAAATCAGGTCCTAAATTAGTTAATCCATCATCATTGTTCTAAAACGCATTTTCTAGACCAAGAAAATAAAGCATGACGCTTTCGCAATGTTCACACTTGCTTAATCACAGTTCAGATCGGCACTAATCAGTCAAAATCACAGTTAATCACACACATAGTCCTTCAAGTACGACGGCGGTCGTCTGTTTCGGACAGGCCTCAAGACAACTTCCGTGTGAGCTGGGTCAGTGGGAGGTGCTGTGGACGTTGCTGGTTCAGGTGACTGGGGAGGAATTTCTGGTTTGATTTCCGGTGCTACCACCAAGGGCTCAATCGGTTTTGGTGGAGCTGCCTCTCCAGTCTTTCTTAGGTGATAACGGTTACGGCGATAGGTGCCTCCTTCTGGTGTTGTAACCACGTACGATCGGTCATCCACCTTTTGTGTAACTGTCGCCTTGCGCCATGTGCGCTCGTGCTTCTTTATTGGCTTCATTCGCACCACGTCGCCGATTTCCAACTTTGGAAGATCCTTAGCGGTTCTGTTGTAGTACTGCGCTTGTTTAAGCTGACGTTGGCGTAAAAGGCGTTGCTGTTCCTCTGGATCTGGTACTTGAGGTTTCAGCAGAGATTCCTTTGTAGGAAGTAGGGTTTTTGTTCTTCTGCTCATAAGTCGTTGAGCTGGACTGGTGGATGTTCCTTGAGAGGGTGTATTACGGTAATCTAACAACGCTAAGTGAATGTCCTTACTTTTCCTCAGCAACTGTTTAGCTGTCTTGGCCGCAGCCTCCACCTTCCCATTGGCCTTGCTGTTGCCTGGACTGATGGTCCGATGCTTGAATTTCCAGGACTTTGAGAAGTGCGCAAATTCTTGGGAGGAAAACTGGGGACCGTTGTCGCTGATTACAGTATCAGGACACCCATATCTGGCAAAGTGGTTCTTAAGCTTGGTTATCACAGTAGAGGCACTTGTGCTAGCCAGTTGGTCAATTTCCCAAAAGTTGCTGTAGTAGTCAACTGTAATTAGAAAGTCTTTGCCTTTGTACGAGAACAGGTCAGCGGCGATCCGTTCCCACGGTCTGTTTGGTACTTCAGCACTTCTCAGTGTTTCCTTTGGTTGCGCACAGTCGTACTGTCTGCACTTTTCACACGACTCTACTAGCTGTTTCATTTCCGCACACATGCCAGGCCAGTATATGGACTCTCTGGCTCGTCTGAGGCAAGCTTCCGTACCCATGTGTGAGGAGTGTATCTTCTGCTGCATTACTTCTCGCAACTTCTTCGGGACAACGACACTTTCGCCTCTGAAGATTAGACCATTTTGAACCGTCAGTTCATCTCTCTGGCTGAAGTAAGGAAGGGCTACGGGAGGCACTGAAGACTTGTCATCAGGCCATCCATGAAGAATCACCTTAGTCAGAACTTGCATTGACTCATCTGCTCGAGTCTCCTGTCTGATCTCTTCCAGTCTAGGATCTGAGATTGAGACGCAACTTGCCATGTTAACAGATTCAAATTCTTTGTCTTCCGGTTCTGGACTCTTCGGCAGGTATGCTCTTGATAGCAGGTCAGCCAGGAACATATTCTGACCACGTTCGTAACTGACTGTAACATCATATCTTTGTAGACGCATCATCATTCCTTGGAGTCGACGGGGTGCACTTGCTAGGGGCTTCTTCAATATTGACTCGAGTGGTTTGTGATCGCTGTAGACAAGGACACTCCTACCAAACGTGTACTGGTGGAATCGCTCCAGTGCATAGACGATGGCCAGGCACTCCTTTTCAATTTGTGCGTACCTTTGTTCGGTTGGTGTCAGAGCTCGGCTGATGTATGCGACTGGTTGCCCGCATTGCATCAGAGCTGCGCCAAGTCCCTTCTGACTGGCATCACACTGGACCTCTAACTGGCAGGTAGGATCATAGTAACGCAGAACTGGAGCATCCGTTGCCAGACTCTTGACTTTTCTTAAGGCTGATTCTTGCTCTTCTGACCAATCCCACTCAGTATCCTTACGTGTAAGTCGTCTGATTGGCTCCATGACGTCAGCAAGCTTTGGCATAAACTTGGACAGATAAGTTACGAAGCCATTTAGGCGTTGTGCGTCTTCCACATTCTGGGGTGTCGGCATGTCGAGGACAGCTTCAATCTTGTCTGGATCTGGCTCCAGTCCATGGTCAGTTAGTATGTGACCCATGAACTTCACCCTCTTGAGACGTAGCTTGAGCTTGTCTCGGTTCAAGGCAATACCACGCTCCCTGCATCGTTGCAGTAACGCTTCTAACTTTCTATCATGGTCTACATTTGCCTGCTCTGGGGAATCACCAACGCCGTAGATAAGGATGTCATCAGCGATGTTTAATACGCCGTCCAGTCCTTCTAGTGTTTGAATCACACGCTTCTGAAAGATCTCTGGAGATACGGATAATCCAAAAGGTAACCTCAGCCAGCGGTACCTGCCGTAAGGGGTATTAAATGTCGTCAGCATACTGGACTCTTCATCGAGGACACAATGCCAAAAGCCTGAACGTAGATCCACGGTAGTGAAGACCTTTGCTTGCGATAGGTCGGGCAATATTTCATCTAAGATAGGCATTGGATAGGTTTCCCTCTTTAGAGCTTTATTCAAGGGTCTCGGGTCGACGCACACCCTTAGCGCACCTGATTTCTTTGTAGTTACCACGACGCTACTGACCCAGGGTGTCGGCTGGTCCACAGGAGAAATTATCTTCTCATCAACAAGCTTGGTCAATTCTTCTTTAAATTTGTCTTTAAGTGCTGTTGGAATTCGCCGCGGGGGTATGATAACAGGAACTGCGTTTGATTCAACTTCCAGGTGAACCTTGCCGGGAAACGTTCCTAACGGGCGATCAAACACGTCAGAATATCGCTTGATAACCTCTTCAGCTGCATTGAGTAGTTTTACTTCTGCTTGCTTTGAACAGGGAGGCGATGTCGTGACGAAATTCTCTTCATTGACTGTGATTAGCTTCATATGTTGTGCTGCCTGTGCGCCAATAAGTGGTGTAAGGTTCTCCTTCACGACCACAAATTCGACCGAGTATTTCTTCCGATTCTTGGGATTTCGAAGTACAATTCTTGTCGCTCCACGGGGTGTAATTTCCGTTTTGTTCCACATCACGAGCCGTTTAGATGTCGGCATGACGACACTATTTCCAATAAGTGCTTCCGTGATGATGTTTATCGACGCTCCACAGTCAATTTGGAATGTGACAGCCTGGTTTCCGATTTCCATCACTGAGTAAATTTCTTTCGCATAGCCAGATGTTGAGGAGCTTCCAGAATTTACTGCGCTTATAGTAGTGGTGATGCTGGTGATGAAGTCAACATCACTGGAGTCGGAGTCGGACGCTTCTTCTGTCTCGATCTGTTTAATCGAGGCGTCGGGGCGTTGTGCTTTCTTCGACTTACGACACACTTTTGCAAAATGATTGCGGCCTCCGCAGTTTAGGCATTTTGTGCCCCATGCCGGACATTTTTCTTTCTTGAATGCATGTTCTCCGCCGCAGAATAGACACGTTTTTCGGTTTCCTTTTGTCCCGCGCGTCTTGTCTGTTTTACGACTCTTGTCTCTTGAATCACGATGTCGTATCTTGTTTACATCTTCGGTTTCAGTGCCCGAAATCGCTTGAAGCTGCGAACTTGTTGCTTCCGTACTTCGGCATATGTCGATGCACTTACTTAGGGTGAGTTTTCTCTCTTGGAGGAGTCTTTTCCTCAGCTGCTTGCTTCTCACGCCAAGAACGATTCTGTCCCTGATAATACTATCGTGCAGGCACGTGCATAGATTGCATGTTTGCGCTAACTTGCGTAATGCTGCCACGTACGCATCGATGGATTCATCTGCCTCTTGATCTCTGCTATTAAACACGTACCTCTCGTAGGTTTCGTTCACCTCACCAATCGCGTATTCATCTAATTTTTCCATGATCTTGGACAATTTCTTCTTGTCTTCTTCGGTTGCGAAGGAAAGACCATTGTAAATACGTAACGCGTCGGTACCTAAACAATGAAGAAATAACGCGACTTGATATTCCTCAGGCTGTGCGGCCAGGTTTGCTACAATCGCGTAGTTCTGCCACTGTTGCTTGTACGTTTTCCAATTCTCCGATGTGTTTTCTCGAAGATTGAGTTTTGTCGGTGGTTTTACAGCAACATTTGCTCCAGATGCCATTCCCGCGGGCGGTGTCACTTGACTTGAACTCGTCGTCGAGTCACCACCAGGCATTTCGTTGTGAGTTTCTCGCTATCCGGCGTAACTATTCACAGTCGAATCGAAGTTGGGTTTTTAATTAACCGCTGCCACCATGTTTCAAGCGTGCTGTTTTCTTAAGCAGGACACACAGAATCTATAAACCACGCTTTAATATTCGACAAGTCCGAGAGTACAAAGGCTAGTAATCCGAGCACCAAGATAACTAGAACTGATTACATAACACAACTGTCAGATAGAAACA
>JAHPZR010007661.1:12500-15437 GCA_019787425.1 Platygyra sinensis | reverse complement strand
GCAGTTGGTTTCTTTCATCTCGCGTTGGTTTTCACGGCCTCTCTTTCCGAAGTAGAGAATGGTGTTAAAACATGCCGAATTTGGAAAACTTTCTGGATCATTCAGACCAAACTGATTCAGTGCTGCATAGAGGACTTCAAGGTCTTCGCTGGAAATTGGACACTTGTGCTTTGTGAAAGAAATCAATCCCTGTCGCGCAAGATCTTTCAGTGATGGATCTAGAGCTTCGTTTGCCGGCTTGGATACTTATCCCGAATAATGGAAAACGGCTTTCTTAAAGGGAACGAGAAAAAAAATCTGTCCATTCCGGAACGAATTGGATTTCACAGTGTTGCGACTGATGGTTTTCCTTCCACTGACTTTTCTAGCTTCTGCGTAAAAAAGGTTTCAACATGGTTGACAATTCTGCCGACACCATGATTTCAAATGCGACTGGAATTTTTCCTCTCCTTCCCGTACGCTAAAGAAGGACGTGAACGGTTGGCTTATTTTATAGTTAGTTATCACATTGTATAAAGTCTTTATTTTGTAAAATGAATCGGTTTAAATTTACGTAGGACTAAATATTAAAAGTCTACTCGTGACTTTCTCCCTCTTCAAAGACATTGTTAGCGTGTTTTGGTGACTTTTTTGTACTTTCCGGAACAGCACTTGCCATCAGCTTTTTAATGTCACCATCGCTAGACTCAATAACACTAGTTTGGTTTCCTTCCATATTAATTAAGAGAAAAGAAAAGTGGAAATTCTTTTGCTGACTATGTTTCTCCTCGACGGAAACAATCGGAGGACAAAATCGACTCGGGCGGGGGTTATTGCGTGATAACTGTCCGGAGATCTATACCACGTGACGTAAAGTAGCCAATAAAATCACTCGAAAATTTATTAGCTGGGAAATATTCGTACACGTGGCGCGTTTAGACCGATCGCACGCGAGCAAAAATATTTGGCAGTAAAATATGCTAGGATATTTGTTCAGAGAAGCGAACAGTTTTCCGAGAGTGTATTTCGAGGAAAACTACGAGCTACGAGAAACAGATAATGTGTAAAGACAAATATTCCCGGATATTGCCCAGTTTTAGTTGGGGAATATTCGGTCACGTGAGGCGTTTACCCCAATTGCGCGCGAGTGAAAATATTTGCTGGATTATAAGCGCTGTTATACATGTGCTCTCTTTATCGATGAAAGCAAGGATATTAGCCATCGTTAATAATAGGAGCATCAGGTCATTAACATTCGACAAAACACTCTTGTGGAGTCTCAACCAAACTAACAGTAGTCATTAAGATATTGCAAAAATGAAGAAGTTAGTAGATCAAAACGCCCGACTAAACCAGGACAGTTTTCAAAATTCCATTTATAGCTTACCGCTAGCGTTAACGCTCTCAAAACCAGGTGTGTAGAAGCAAATCAGTTGGAATCACTCGTGAAAAAGGTTCAACGTTGTATTGTGTTATTTGATGATGTCTAACTATGCAATTTGCCACAAGCAAACAAAATTATGACTTTTAACTTGGCATCT
The DNA here is from genome assembly GCA_019787425.1 of Platygyra sinensis. Classification (NCBI taxonomy): domain Eukaryota; kingdom Metazoa; phylum Cnidaria; class Anthozoa; order Scleractinia; family Merulinidae; genus Platygyra; species Platygyra sinensis. Next base: position 13,917 of record JAHPZR010007661.1, on the reverse strand, counting down.
CAGTATTATAGTTTGTAGCAGAGTTCCATTATCATGATTTAGTGTAATTTGCGATCAGTTGAAGTTAATACTACTTTAGAAATGTCAAAGATTTCACTGCATGGTATCGTTTGAATTTTTTTTATCTACGCAACTTTATTCAACATTTTGAAATAAAGCGGGGTCAAGAGTATGCTTAATTCCAACATTTGGCATATATAAATTTCGGCTTCTTGTTGTTGTTAAAAATCTCTATCCGGAAGTCATTAGGCCGTGACCTAAAACCTTCTGGGATGTTGTGTTTCTCATATAGTATTCGAATTTAGAAACCTTGCAACAATGTTATTTAATGCTTTTGAGAAGTTTCTAGAAACACCAAGTGTACTTATATCAAAGCGTGAGTTTCGTCCGTGGGAGAGCAATGAAAATATAATGAAGATTATTGTTGCTGAGTACTGCAATCCGAGAAGTTAGTAAACCAATTCGTTACTGCTACTGACGATCCTTAGTTCTGTATGGGAACAACCCTGCTCTACATCGACACTTCCTACTTCCCAGCTCCTTCTCTTTCAATATGCCAAGTTCGATTTATTAATATTCTAGCATGGCTCCAAGGCATTAAGGACAAAGTTCTGTATTTGACGATATTTCCTCTGTATTCAAGTCCTTTTTGAAAATTGTGGGACAAAAAAGCTAGTTCAACAAATAAAAAACAGCCCAATATATTCCAGGACGAGTGTATGCTGCAACATAATTTTTATTTTGTTTCCTTTACGATAAAGAAAATGGCAAAAAGTACGAGCCCTCGTACCTCATCACTTTAATGGCTCTTGCATTGCTGACATATACATATGACGTCAGTAAAGAGTGATTTTCCATCTCGATAGAAACGTGATTATCACTATAGTAAACGAGTTTTTCTTCTTTAAACGTCAGATGACTTTCATCATCATATAAATGAACACTTTAGACGGACATAGTAAGGACCGTTTTTTTGCAGGGATTTGAGTTACAATCAGCTGAAGTACTTGCCGGAAGGAAGTTTTAGCCACACTCCCATCCTGAAAATGCTGTAAGTGATACTGCACTGATAAGCAAATTCAAGTTAACTAGCAGCAGTGACTCTCTGAAGTAAAGGCACAGTTAGCGGTGATCCCCCCCCCCCCCTGACTAGCGGACAGCAGTGACTGCCTGGGCTAGCGAGAGGTAGGTGATCTCTGGGCTCCTGGGCTGGCGAGCAGTAGTGACTTCCTATTTTAGCGAGCAGCAGTGACTCCCTGTGGTAGCGAGCAGCAGTGACTCCCTGGGCTAGCGAACAGCAGTGACTCCTTGGACAAGCGAGCAGCAGTGACTCCCTGAGCTAGCGCGCAGCAGTAAAATCCAGGTTAGCGGGCAGCTGTGACCCTACGGGCTAGTGAGTAGCAGTGACCCTCTAGGC